>CM035161.1:134555886-134844218 GCA_020205615.1 Panax quinquefolius
GTTGTTAAGGAAGGAAAAGACCACCTATCATATGCTTCAAATGCTAAGAGAGGGACACATCGGTCAGAAGCGTGTCGTCATGCGTCAAAGCGTGTTATAATTGTGGAAGAGAAGGTCACTTAGCTCGATTTTGTGTTTCATCAGAAGACAAATTCAACTAGGATGGAGGCACAAAAGGTCAGAGTCGAAAGTCAATCCAAAGCCAGAGTCTGAGGGAGAAGCGTTTGTTGTGACCTCGGAGAGCAAGGAACGAATGAGGTCATCACGGTAAGTTTATTATAAACTCTAATAAAGTCTATACTTTATTTGATCTGGGATTCTACCCATTCTTTTATTTCTCCTACTTTGCGCTCATCGATTAAATTTGACTACGGAGAAATTAGACTTTGACTTATCTGTGGAAACTCAGTTGGGAAAACCTTCATTACATCCAATCGTTTATAAGTCTTGTTTGGTTCAAAATTACCCTCACATTATCTGTCGATCTTATTTCATCAAAAATACTTGCATTTGACGTGATTCTAGGGATTGATTGGTTAACTACTTATCATGCAAAAATTGATTGTTTTCGTAAGGTTATTAGCTTTTCATATTCCTAATCAACCTATTATGCGAATTCAAATGACCAAACCATTAAAATCAATCACGGCCATCTCAAGCCATAAAGCTATTCGTTTATTGAAAAAACGGATGTCAAGCTTTCTTAGCTCATGTCACGATTTAAACAAAATACGTCAATTTTGAACGATATTTCTATTGTTAATAAATTTCCGACGATTCCTCAAGAACTTCTGGCCTACCCCAGGCGTGAAATTGAATTTTGTATCGACCTTGAACCCGGTACAAAACCTATTTCCAAAGCCCCATATCGAATGGCTCCTATTGAACTTTGAGGAGTTAAAGACCCAACTGCAGGAATTGTTAGACATCATTGGCTTTATTAGTCTAGTACTTCTCCTTTGGGGTGCTTCGTTTCATTTGCAAAAGAAGAAAGATGGGAGTATCGCGACTTTGTATTGATTATCGGGAGTTGAATCATGTCACCATCAAAATAGTATCCATTGCAATGCGTATTGATGACTGTTTGACCGGTTGCAAGGAGCCAAATTCTTTTCAAAGATCGATCTTCGTTAGGATATCACGATTGAAGATTAGAGCGAATGATATTCCAAAGACGCGGCCTTTCAGGAACTTCAGACGGTCATTATGAATTTCTAGTCATGTCCTTGGATTGACTAATGCTCCTGCCGCCTTCATGGATATGATGAACCGAGTATTCAAGGAATATTTAGATCACTTTGTGGTCGTCTTTATTGATGACATCCTTATTTATTCCAAAAGAAGTGAAGATCATGAGCAACACTTGAGGCTGACACTCCAAAAGCTTCGTGAATATAAGCTTTATGCCAAGTTGAAGAAATCGCGAGTTCGGCTTGAAGAAGTAGCATTCCTTGGGCACGGTATCAAGTCATGGAATATCATTGACCCAAAGAAAGATTGAAGCTATTCAAAGGTGGAACAACCTAAATCGATGAACCAAGTCACGTAGCTTTCTCGGTTTAGCTAGTTATTATCGGAGATTCGTGGAAGGATTTTCTCGAATCGCTACTCCATCGATTCGGTGACTCAAAAAGATATAAAGTTCGGTTGGAGCGAAGAATGTGAGAAGAGTTTTCAAGAACTCAAGAGGAGACTTATTTCAAGACTGTTCCACAATACCATCCGGCTCGAGAGGATTTGTCATCTGATGATGCTTTGCAAAAGGGTTGGGATGTGTTCTCATGCAACATGGAAAAGTTATACTTTATGCCTCGCGACAACTCAAAGAATATGAGAGGAATTATCCTACCATGATCTAGAGTCATAGCGTTGTTGTCTTTGCACTTAAAATTTGGAGGCATTACTTGTATGGAGAAAGTGGAGATCTTTACGGGTCATAAAAAGCCTCAAATATTTCTTCACTTAAAAGGAACTCAACATGCGACAACGACATTGGCTTGAGGCGATGAAAGATTATGATCATACCATCAATACCATCACGAAAAATGAACGTGGTAAGTTGACGCATTGAGTAAAAGATCATATCTGAAGCACGAAGTGCGTTATTGTCAACGCAAAGGCCCATTTTGTGTGACTTGCAAAGGATGGAGATAGAGTTAAAGACTCGAGGGACGCATGTGTGATGATAGCGAGTATCTGAGTAGTAACCGACTTTAATCGATAAAGTTAAAGCTCGCTTGCTGCTGCACACGGAGCCGATGCGTATGAGGAAGAAAGTCAAGAGGTGCTATCTCAAGCAAGAATTGATGAAGAAGGAATACTTTGAGTCAACTCCATACTTTGTGTTCTAACGACCTTGATTTAAAGTATAATATCATGATGGAGGCGCATCAACACACCATTTGCAATCCATCTCGGGAGTACCAAAATGTATCATGATATTAAATATACATTTTGGTGGAGCAATATGAAGAGAGATAGATGCTGTTTATCTCAAGGTGTCTAACTTGTCAACGAGTTAAAGCGAAGCATCAAGTACCAAAAGGTCCATTAGCAACCACTTGAAATTCCGAGAATGGAAGTGGGAGCACATTACCATGGATTTCACACGGTCTTCCTAAGGTTTCTCAAGGCATTGATGCGATTTGGGTCATTGTTGATAGATTGACCAAGTCCGCTCATTTCTTACCGATACGAGAAACTTATACACTTGAACGTCTTTGCAGATTATGTACATAAACTAGATTGTAAGACCGCATGGTATGCCGCAGATACATAGTTTCGATCGAGACCCAAGATTCACTTCACGATTTTGGGTTAGTTTGCAAAAAGCTATGGGCACAGACTCACGATTTAGCTCAAGATATCATCCTCAGACAGACGGACAACGGAGAGGACTATTCAAACTCTTGAAGATCTATTAAGACTTTGTGTCCTTGATTTCAAGGGAGTTGGGACAAGTTCTTACCATCGTGGAGTTTTCCCTACAACAATGCTTATCAAACAAGTATTGGCATGGCTCCATTCAAGCGCCAGTATGGAAGAAAGTGTCGATTTCAAAGATATCTTTGGGATGAGGTGGGTGAAGCAACGTTGTTGGACTGGAGTTGTAATGCATGACTACTTTTAAAAGATTCAAACGATCCAAACAACGATATAAAAACCTCACAAAATCGATAAAGAGTTATCTTGATCTTCATCGAAAGGACGTTGAATTCGATATAGAGATCATGTGTTGTTAAGAGTTGCTTCCGTGGAAAGGAATTACAAGATTTGGAAAGAGAGGAAAACTTAATCCTCGATTCATCTGGCCCATTTTAATCCTCGATCGAGTAGGAATCTGTGGGCTATAGACTCGCCATTACTGCCAAATATGTCTCGTGTTCATAACGTTTTCACATATCCATGTTACGTAAATATGTGAAAGACCCGAACCATATTATTGAGTTAGAACCGGAATTAAATAGCGAAGGATTTGACGTATGAAGAGGTTCCCTGCTCAAATTTTGGATAAGAAGGAACATATTCTACGCCTCCAAGGTTATACCTCAAGTCAAAGTTTTGTGGAGGAACCACGATATTGAGGAAATGACTTGGGAGTTAGAATCGAAATAAAATCAAGGTATCCTTACCTCTTCGACATACCGTGTAACGCATTCTAATTTTGAGGGCTAAATTTCATGTAAGAAGAGGAGGTTGTAAGACCTCAACTTTTATAAATAAAGATGAATTTTCTATAAATATTATTTTTGAATATTATGGAATAAATTTGATATAATGTTATAGTTCAGGTAATATTTATAAATTTTGCAAAGTAAACAAGTTGTTATAAAATATTCGTTTGGTCTGGGAATATTCGTATCGACGGCTCAATCATTGGTGGACCCATTAACTAAGTATTGTCGTAGTTAAAACCACAAAATTATCTTTCTATAAAAATAACGATTGGAGGTGTTACCGTTAAAACTGCATTGAACTACCCGGTGGTAAAAGTACGAAGAATACGCGTGGTCAGATAAGAAGACACTTTGGTATTGATTATTGATGCTTACGTGAGAAGTCACTTAGCTATACTCAATTATCACTACAAAGAATTGTTCAGATCATATCTCTTATATTATTGATTCAATTATTGTCACAAAGATTATCTCGTATAATATATTATATTATTAATTGAGATGACAAGTTATAAATGATTAATAATTGTTGAAAGATTAAATATGTGTTGATTAAAAATAAAATGATTTGTGGTAATATTTATTCAATCCTTGATGTATATAAAGAGTCAGTATGAGACGTTTGTGGTAAGTTTGATTATTTTATGGGGGGCCCGTATGTCATCATCTAAGAGTCTCTTCATCAATAGTAATTATCTTTGTCAATAAGAATTACCTTCTTCAATAGTAATTACCTTCGTCCAATAGTATTTACCTTCATCAATAGTATTTACCTTCAATCGATAGTATTTACCTTAAATCGATAGTATTTACTTTTCGTCAATAGTAATTACCTTCACAATAGTAATTACCCTTCACAAATAGTAGTTGTCCCTTCAATATTACCAAGAGCTAGCGCTTCTTTCGATTGTTCCAAGGGTTAATTACCCCTTCGCAAATAGTAGTTGTCTCTTCAATATTATCAAGAGTCATTTTGACCCTTCGTTAAGACCAAGAGCTACCCTCGCTTTTTTCTATAAATAGAAAGCTCATTCCTTCATTATTCTTTACTTAATTCATCGAAACTCTGAGAGAAAAACTATAGAGAGAAAGAAGAAAAGTATTCTGCTTCTTCACTTTTCCAATATTCAGTTCTTCTAAGGTAGGGAATATTATTTGTTATACCCGTAAGGGGTGTTATTCTTTCTTGTTCATGAAGAGAACTGTTGTTATTCCATTGCTTATTATTCGCTGGAATAACTTGATACGTGGTTTACCCTATACTTGGTGACATTCTTCTATTATTCTATTGGAACATCACATCGTGTGTTCTACAGGACCGGTTCCGCTTTTTATTATTATTCATTGGAACATCCCATTCGTGTGTTTTACATCGGACTGGTTCCATCTTTATTATTATTACGTTGGAACATCCATCGTGTGTTTTACACCGGACTGGTTCCGCTCTTTATTATTATTACGTTGGAACATCCACGCTCATGCATTTTACATGGGACTGGTTCCATTATTTATTATTCTATTGAATAACTCGCATGTATGCGATCTATCGCGTGCATGGTGATTTCTTTTGTTATTCCATTCTTTATTATACCCAGTTGGTTAAAACTTTTGACTTTATACTCCATGAAATTAGTGGAATATTCTTGATATTTGCGCTTCATCCAAAGATCCTTTCATGGAAATATTCTTCTCGAAGATTCTTGAATTTTTACTCTACAAAGCAATATCATGTCGACAGATTTGGATGTTATTGGTTCCTAGATAAATTCATTCTTGAACTTGTTTTATTGAATTCTTATATCATTGTCATCATCCTCATGTTTATAATATGTTGAAAGTCATCTCGTGGCTGTAGTGCATAGATGGACTTGGTATGATTATGACGAGAGACTATTCGATTGTAATCATGACCGTAATGTTACAAATGATGTGGTAAAAATCCTCGTTGGAAAGTAGTGCATTGATGGACGATTGTTGGCATGATCATGACCATTAATGAATACACAACTATTCTCGCCCGTAGTGCATGAATAATTGTGGTCGTGATACTAAAGAATATCCTGGTAGAAGTGCGAGGGTGATTCGATGATGTGGAATATTTATTAAAGTCGAGTCTCAAATTTATAATGATGATGAAAAACCTTTTAAATCATAAAAGATAGTAGATTTTATTTTTTACTTGACTCTTTTAATGGATTCTTTGGTTCATTGTAGTTAAACTTGATGTTCATTATATTTTATCGGTTTAACATCATTGTGAGGCTAATGATAATTTATTCTCGCATTATCTTAGTCATAATATTTCATCGAGCTAGTTGAGCTCACCCTTTCTTTCACCATTTCTCTTGTGAAATGAGAATATAAAGGGATGAGTCGGAAAGCGGAGTAATGGTCCGAGAGGATAGCATTAGTAGTCCTCACTTTTCGTGAAATAGTGTGATAATAATTGTAATGAGGACTCCTTTTGAGTTTGTATAATATCTAGTAGACAATATTTGTATTCAAACTCACGCTTTATGTCGATTGCATATTTACGGCAGTTATATTAGCAAGTTGTATTTAAAATTGCACCATGTATCGACTACCCAAGATGGGTGATGTATACCTAATTTTGGGGCGCCACGACTTCCAATAAGGATTTCTCCTTATTTAGCAATTAGGTGACCAAACCTCTCCTCGATGTAACTTCCGGACATTGTAAATATTGTGATTTAATAATATGAATAACTTTGTCATCTTAATTATTGATTTAACAATATAACATATAATGCGATGATCTTGTGACAATAATTGAATCAATAATACGAGAGATATGATGCAATAATTATCGTAGCAATAATTGAGTATAACGAAAGTGATTTCTCACGTAAGCATCAATAATCAATATCTGGCATGCTACTTATGCAACCACGCCAGTATTCTTGTGCTTTTAATACCGAAGTAGTTCAACAAGATATAAAGTAAAACTTTTAGTTATTTTCATAAAATATTTTGTCATTTTCTCATTCACAATAATTTAGATTGCGGGGTCCACTAATGATTGTACTGGTGCATTTAATATTTCCCGACACAAAGAATATTCTCCGACCAATCGAATATAATACAACAACTTGCATACTTTGCAAAATTTATAAATACTACCCACAACTATAATATTATCTCAAATTCACACCATAATTTTCAAAAAAATATTTCGAGAAAATTAAATTTTTATTCATAAAATTTGGGATTTTACAACTAATGCTATCATCTGGACCGTCACTCCGTTCCCCGACTAGTCCCTGATACATTCTCATTTCCTGAAGAGAACAATGAAAGTAAAAGGGTGAGCTCAACTAGTCCAATAAGAAATATTATGACTAAGATAATGCAGAATAAATTATCGTTAGCCTTCTACAGTGTTAAACTGATACAATATAACAAACATCAAGTTTAACTGCAACGGAATAAGCAATCCATTAGAAGAGTCATGTAACAGCCATGAATTTTTAAACTCCTTATTAATTAAATATGTGATTTAATTTTAATGAGTTAATTTTGTGAGTTTATTTAAACCTTATGTGGTTATGTGATTTTACGAAATGATTAAAGGGAGTCACTAATAGGTGATTTAAATTAGTGGACAAACCCTAAGTTTCTAATATCAAAGACTTGATAAGAGTATTATTTAAATATTCAATTTACTTGAATATAGTAGCAAGAGATTATTTATATTGATTAATTGCAATTATGAGTGATTAATTGATAATGTGTTAATTAATAATTATTATTTGATAAATAATAATTAATGTGTTAGAGATTAATAATTTGTAAAATGTTTATATGTTACTTTGATTAATTTGTACAATATATTAAATATTTATTATATGGTAGTTAACTATATATTTTATATAAGACAAGGTGGCACATTAATATGTCTATATATAGACTATATAGTAATGAATTGTTTGCATTCATGTGAGTTGCATAATAATATTGTTATATATATGTGCACTACTAGATATCTTGTAATTGGGAAATACATTGTATGCCTTTTAAATCATTATAACCTATGTTATATGAAATGAATTGTGCACACCTATTTGATAACCAAAGTCTATATTATGTGTATGTGGTATAAACCAATTGTAGCATTTCATTTTTGTGCAAAATGCTGAGAATTATTTCTTTGTCCCATAATAAGAGCCCATTCTTCTCTTTCCACGTGAAATGCTAGCAAGCCTAGCCTACCTTCATCTCAATTTCACCAAAACTAGAGCAATAAGTGGATGGGGAGTGGAATTCATGATTGAGATTACTAACTCTCACTGACAACTCTCTTAACCCTTGTGCATTCTTGAAATTCTTTGGTTTGATTTGGGAGGTATTCTCATTGTCTAGATAATCAATCTTCTATAAATGGGACATCATCCTTCCTTGTTACAATTTGCTGAGAATTAGTTTGCTAGAAGTGGGTAGATTGATAGAGGGCAACTGAATTGAATCACAAAGGTATAACTTCAATTCCCATTCTTAATTTTTGGTAAATTGTTTCATGGATTGATTCTTTGAATTAAGCATAAATTGGTTGTTAGTTGATATTTGATTTGGGTTATGTTACTATGTGTTATACAAGCTTCTAAATATGTGGAGTTATGTTAGAAACCCTTTCCTTTGGGAAATTGTGTGATAAGTTCTTTGAATCGCTAAAAGTAGAAGCGATAATCACTCTGCCTCGGTCGACAGACTACGCATTGTGCCTTGATTTTATCTAGCGGTGGCGTAATTGCTACTGCACTACATATATGGTCTGATGTGTTCTGCTATGATTTTGTTGTGCTAACTTGTTGACACTTGGTTAGAGCAAGCATGAAAACTTTTTAACACTCACACATAAGCATAAGCATGTAGTATGAGCAAGTATAATCATGTTAGTACCTACAATGGACACAATACTTGCGGTCTTGAAATGAGATTTGTGATTTCAAAAGTGAACTTTGTCACGAATACATCATGTGAACATTCAGACTTTATGAGTATGTTAATATGGTTTATATTGACATGAAATGTAGGACTAAAGTGTTTAAACACACTAGCATGCATGATTGAAAGATTTGTCTATTTCAAAGTCAAGAAATTTAAGGCTTTTAAAGAGAACTTGACCAAGACTTTGTCTTATAAGATCTGACTATTTGAGCATGCATATGTGACTTTAATATGTGTTATAAATGCATGAGAGTTACATGTTAAGATGCCTTGTATATCTTAAGTGGACTTAGTGTAAAATTCAAAGAAAAATAGAATGAGGAAGATAATGTCATCACGTAATGAGTAACGTATGTTATGACCATGCAAGCATGTGTATTAGGATTCATTATGCCTATAGACATATTGACATAAACATCGTTTGATTAATGTATGGTTTTCACTTATGCACACACAATCGTAAAGAAAAGGAAATTTTTAGAACATAAACTATGTGAAATAAAGTATTCATGTGTTGTCTATATACGAGTATGACTACTAAGTATTGTATGACCAAGATTGTAAAGCATGATGATTACATGACTTTTTATGTTTTAATGACATATAATGTGTAAGTTAAACTTGTGGTAATGAATTCAAGTATGATCATGTGTTATATGTGAAACTCTAGCTTGTATGTATGTTAAAATGTATGTGTGACTAGTGTGTTAGAGTTGGACTGAAGTCAGGAGAGCAAAAGCTCAATCACAGTTCAGCGAGGATGACACATCTCTCAATCCCTAATCCTAAGCCAGCTGAACCAGCGCAATTGCTTCCATCCATGATCTTACCTTGCCAAGATGAGCTATTTTGGTTACGAAACTTAAGGCATGCTTATATGATTACTTTACCTTGTAATAATGTGACTAATAGGTCATATAATGTGTTGAGAAGCATTTATGTGATGACTGAATTCTTTTAAGTGTAGACTCATATTAGTTTACACATACTAATTGAAAGACCGACTTGTTAATGTTAGGTCATTTCAACGTAAGTTAATTAAAGCTAGAATTATATTGTAGCTGAGCAAACAGGCAAGTTGTGACGCCCCCAAATTATACATCACCCATCTTGAGTCGTCAGATACATGGTACAGAATACAAATACAATCTTTAATATACAACAAGAGAGCTGTGGGTTTTAATATAAATATTGTCATCTAGACAATATCCACTCTCAGAATAAGTCCTCATTACATTTATTGTCACACTATTTAATAGAATAGTGAGGACTACTAATACTATCATCTGGACCGTCACTCCGGTTCCCTCGACTAGTCCCAGGCCACGCTCTAATTTCAAGAGAAGAAAACGGTGAAAGAAAGGGTGAGCTCAACTATCCCAAGAAGAAATATTATGACTAAGATAATGCAGAATAAATTATCATTAGTCTTCAACAAAGTTAAACCGATAAAATACAATAGACATCAAGTTTAAGCTGTAGCGGAACAAGCAATCCATTCAAAGAGTCAGTAGAGAATAAAATCTACTATCTTTTATGATTTAAAAGTTTTCATCACTTTTATCATTTGAGAATCAACATAATAAATAATCCACATCATCAAATCATCCATGCACTCTGGTGCCAAGGATATTATTTAGTATCATGACCACGAATTATCCATGCACTACGGCCAAAGATAATCGTGTTTTCATCAAACGATCGATCGTGCCATAAAATAATTCATCTTTGCTCCCTTGGCGAAGAGAATCCATAGCCATAATCATACCAAAAGCGTCCATCAATGCACTCTGGACCAAGGAGGACTTTTTCACATCATTTATAAAATTACGGTCATGATTATACTCAAGCATAATCCCTGGTGTCGAATCATACCATGTCCATCTATGCACGCACAAGGCCACAGATGACTTTCAACAAAATATAAACATAAGGATGATGACAATGATATAAGAATTCAATAAAACAAGTTCAAGAATTAAATTATTCAGAACTAATAACGTCAAATTGTTAACACGATACTTCTTTTGTAGAGTAAAAATTCAAGAATGCTCGGAAGAATATTTCCATGAAAAGATCTTTGGATGAAGCACAAATATCAAGGATATTCCACTAATTTCATGGAGTTTAGAAGTCAAAACTTTAATCAACTGAGTATAATAAAGAATGGAATAATAAAAGAAATCACCATGACATGCGATGCTTGATAAACAAAGTTATTCCAACAAAATAATAAATAACGGAACTGTGTCAAAGGTATATCTTGCTAACGTGATATTCAACAGAATAATAAAGAATGGACTAACAACAGAAATCACCATACATGCGGTACTCACATGTATAAAGTTATTCCAATAGAATAATAAATAACGGAACCAGTCGGGGCGAAATTTGCACCGAAGCGGGATGTTCCAACAGAATAATAAAGAATGGAATAACAACGAAATCACCATGCATGCGTCTTTTGCATAGACAAGGTTATTCAACAGAATAATAAATAATCGAACCGGTAAGGCGTGAAAGCGCATGCGAGATAGGATATTCCAACAGAATAATAAAGAGACGGAATTCAGTCCCACAGAACGCGCATGCAGATGAGGATATTCGATAGAATAATAAAGAATGGAATAATGAAGAATTTCACCAAGTATAAGGGTAGATCAGCGTATACAAAAGTTATTCCAACAGAATAATAAATAATGGAATAATGAAGTTCTCTTCATGAATACGAAGAAATAATAATTTCTTACCTTATAAAGAAAGAGTACTCAGACGGTATGAGGCGAGATATACTTGAAGAAACTTGCACTACGCTCAACATTTTCTTAAACGCTAAAGAAATACACTCAAGATAGAAGAATAATTCTCTCTACAGTTTATCTCTTTAGAGTTTCACTGAATTCGTAAGAAATAATGAAAGAATGAACTTCTATTTATAGAAAAATGGACTGAATAGTAACCAATCTATGAACGGTCCAGATCGATTTACTTTAAACGGACGGTCCAGATTGGTTTACAATAAAATATAATATATTCTATTTATAATCTAATAAAACGAATAACCTTTAAAAAGATTTTACTATACAAACACTATGTAGGCACTATACAAACACTATGCATAATAAAATATAATATATTCTATTTATAGAATAACTTTATAAAAGTATTCTATTTTATATAAAAAGATTTTACTATGAAAACACTATGCATAATAGAATATAATATATTCTATTTATAGAATAACTTTATAAAAGTATTCATTTTTATATAAAAGCTTTTCGTTTTATTACATTAATAATACAAATAAAACAAAACTTATATAATATATATATATATATAACAATCAACAATAATTGAATCAAATAACGTGAGATACTATCAAAGAACTCATCGAAAGCAATAATTGAACAAAAGCGGGTGACTTCTCACGTAAGTATCAATAATCAATCATAGTGTGCTACTATGCAACCACACGACATCGCACTTTTATCTTCGAGTAGTTCAACAAAGATTAGCGGTAAAACTTCGCCGTTATTTTCATTAAAATATTTTTTGTCGTTTTCTCAATCCAGATAATAATTCCGTTGTGGGGTCCAATTAATGATTGTGCTTGCCGCATCTGAATATTCCCCGACACAAAGAATATTCCCCGACCAATCGAATATAATATAACAACTTGCATACTTTGCAAAATTTATAAATATTACCCACAACTATAACATTATACTAAATCTACACCATAATATTCAAAAAAAAAATCGAGAAATTTAAATCTTTATTCGTAAAATTTGGAATTTTACACAAGTCCCCTAAACTTACTCCATTTATTAGTGAGCAAGTATCTAAACCTTACGCACTACCTTTATTTTGTACAAACAGGTATAAGTTTATGCAAGTTCTTTGAACCCTACTTTTGTTAAGCAAGTTTCCCTAAACTTACTCTATATTATATTGAGCAAGTATCCGAATTTATTGTGTTGCAAGTAATAGAGTCTGAACCTTTGTTCGGTTAGACAAACGTATGAAGTTTTTAAAAGCTATCCAAACCAATTGATGGTAAGGATTCTTAGACTGAAAGAACACCCCTTTCTATGATAGGGGATTGCAGGTATCTAATAAAGATACAATGAACAGATTTAAATATTATGCATATACATAGAGTACGTGAGGCTGATCCTCTCAAGTACTTATTCTCAGAGTCAAGAACCAAAGGGTCAATTAGCTATTGATTCCATTGGAGTGTTATAGTTCGAAGTCTATTTGACTAGCCGTTATTCTAAAAGCAATCATTATCTTTACTTATGATATTCATATTGTTGAATCCTTCTGATATTATACTGTTGAACCCTTTACCAGACATTTTTCCATTCATCATGATATATCCTTATTGTTGTACTTAAACTTGTTGAGCAAACTTGTTGCTCATCCTTGCTATATCATGAATTATATTACAGCTAAGCCCGAGACCTCAGGAAAGGACAAGGGTAAAGGGAAGATGTAGGATTATTACGAGAAGTAGAATTTATCTTATGCTTAGTTTAAATTATAATTATGTAATATGAACCCTAATATTTATTTTAGGGTATGTTTGTAGAATGATATTAAGGTTATCGTATCTTGGGAATAGTAACACCTTTTAAATGAACGACGTACGTTTATTATATTCCGCATTTTAGTTATCGTATGTTGTTTAGAGGTGGATGTTTGTATTTTATCGTGATGACCGAACCGGGGTCAGAGGACCCGGATTCGGGGGCGTCACAGGTTGGTATCAAAGCTGTAGGTTATAAACGTTAGAAATGCGAAACCTAGGTTATAACCTTATTAGAAAACTCAAGTAGAGTATGTAAGTGATGGGTTGAGGAAATCCATCGAGTTTTATTGTGATACTAAAGTTGTTTATTTAAATCAAGAATGATTGATAGACGTCTTAAACTTCTTAATGCTAACATGGATAACATATCACATAAAACCTAATAATTTTTTTCCTTTCCTCAGATCATGCTTTAGGAGAATTGGTAGGAATCGAGAGGGAGGAAGGATCTGTTAACAATGGTGGAGGGCAAATGTTGATCCAATGCGAGAACTTCGTTAACTCGTTAAGCGAGGCAATACAAGCAGACCGCCAAAGAAGTTAGGCGCGCTAGGACAACACTTGGCTAGCTTTAAGGACTTTAAATTGGTAGGACCACCGGAATTCCAGGGAACCTTGGATCCAATTGAAGCCCAGACTTGGATAGAAGAAATGGAGAAGGTGTTTGAAGTCGCACGAGTGGCTGAAGAACAGAAGATGAGTTTTTCCACTTTCATGATGAAGGGCGAAGCTAACTATTGGTGGAAAGCCAATAGGGGCCGAGCAGATGAAGGAGTTATTCCTTGGGAGAGATTTAAAGAGCTATTCCTCGAGAATTACATCTCGGAGAATACACAACAGGATATGGAAGTTAAGTTTACAGGCTGAAACAAGGTGGTATGTCTGTCGCAGATTACGCGGGAAGATTTAACGAGTTAGCCCGATTCACTCCGCATCAGGTTGAGATGGAGGCCAGGAAGGCGAGGAGGTTCGAATTAGGACTAAAACCATGGGTGTAGAAGGAAGTGGCTGTGTTAAAGATCAAGACTTACTCTGATCATTAGTATCACAACCACAAATTCTCCATGCACTACGGGTTAAGGATATTCGTGTATTCATCAATGGTCATGATCATGCCAACAACTATCCATCAATGCACTACGGGCCAATGAGGACTTTTATCATATCATTTGTAACATTACTATTCGTGATTATACCGATTAATCCTCGGTCATAATCATAACAAGTCCAACTATGCACTACAAAGCCTGATGATGACTTTCAACATAATATAAACATGAGAATGATGACAATGATATAAGAATTCAATAAAACAAGTTCAAGAATTAATTTATCCAGAACCAATAACGTCCAAATTGTCAACATGATCATTGCTTTGTGGAGTAAAATTCAAGAATGAACAAAAAATATTTCCATTAAAAGATCTTTGGATGAAGCGAAATATCAAAGATGTTCCACTAATTTCATGGAGTATAAAAGCCAAAACTTTAACCAACCGAGTATAATAAAGAATGGAATAACAAAAGAAATCACCAGCATCACGATAGATCCTTACGAGAAAGGTTATTCCAGAAGAATAATAAATAACGGAACCAGTCGTCATGTAACGTTATTGCAGAGAGATATTCCAATGTAATAATAAAGAATGGAATAATGGAAGAATTTCACCACGTGTATGCAGACTTCAAGATAGAAAAGTTATTCCAACATAATAATAAAGAATGGAATAATGAAGAATTTCACCATGATGCGCAGTGCTCGCTTAGGCAAAGTTATTCCAACATAATAATAAAGAATGGAATAATGGAAGAATTTCACCAAGTATAGGGTAATTGGCGTATCTGAGTTATTCCAGCAGAATAATAAAGAATGGAATAATGAAGTTATCTTCATGAATACAAAAGAAATAATACCCTTTACGAGTATTGAAAGAAAATAATTCTCTTCATGAATACAAAAGAAATAATACCCCTTACGAGTATTGAAAGAAAATAATTTTCTTCGTGAATATGAAAGAAATAATACCCCTTACCTTAGAAAAAACTAGATATAAGAGTAGTGAAGTAGCAGAATACTTTTCTTCTTTCTCTCTATAGTTTCTCTCTACAGAGTTTCAATGAATTCATAAGAAATAATGAAGGAATGAAGCTTATTTATAGGAGAATGAATTTGAATAGTAACTAATTCATGAGCGGTCCGTATTGATTTACTTTTAAAGCAGACATCCATATTCAATTACTACGCAGATATTAATAAAATATTCTAATAAAATAAAATTTTTAAATAAAATATAATATATTCTATTTATAATCTAATAAAACAAATAACTTTATAAAAGTATTACATTTTTATAAAAAAGATTTTACTACGCAAACACTACGCATTGCGTACAATGTAAACACTATGTATAATAGAATATTATATATTCTATTTATATCCTAATAAAACGAATAACTTTATAAAAAGATTTCATTTTTTATATAAAAAGTTTTACATTTTATTACATTTATAATAATAATAAAACAAAACTTATCACCTTTATTATAATTCATAATATTAATCGACCTGCGCCGATTACCGAAAGAGGCCCAATAAGGATTTCTCTCATTATTGACGTGCAATTAGGTGACCAAACCTCTCATTGGCAGGACTTCTAGACATCGTTAATATTGCAAATAATAATATTAATAACTTTGTTATCTCAATTATTGATTTAATAATATATAAAATATCGATAATAATTGAATCAAATAACGTGACATACTATGCAACAATTACCATAGCAATAATTGAACAAAACTGAGTGACTTCTCACGTAAACATCAATAATCAAAACCGTAATAGCTACTTTATGCAACTAACGCCAGACATCTTGATATTTTTAACACTGGGTGTTTCAACAGTTAACAGTAAAATTTCTGCCGTTATTTTCATAAAATATTTTGTCGTTTTTTCCATCCGACAATAATTAGATTATGAGTCCACCAATGATTGTGTCGTTATGCATTTAATATTCCCGTTAAAACGTAATATTTTCAAACCAATCGAATATTATATAACAACTTTGCGTCTTTTGCAAAATTTATAAATATTACCCACAACTATAACATTATATCAAATCCACACCATAATATTCAAAAAAATATTTCGAGAAATTTAAATCTTTATCCATAAAATTTGGGATCTCACATTATACATTTTTTTAATAGTTACAATAAAGAAAAAAAAAACAAAACTTATTGTTGTAATATTTATATAATTCGAGGGCATCAATAGCTAGCAGTAACCCAGGTAAACTCGAAATGTTGTAATAAACGATGAAGAGCCATCGAAGCGCCAAAGTCAAAACTCGGAACCCATTACTCGGTTTTGATAGTTCCGGCGGTAAATTAACGATTTCTCCGATGATAGCTCTGGCACTGCCGCACATGGCAAGCGGCTTAAGGTAATTTTGTTTTCTCTCTCTAAATTTAGCATTTAATAGATAATATGTTGCTCCCCTAAAACGTAAATGGATTAATTAAATTCTTGGTTTTTGTGATCAAAATTAATTCTTTCATTTCTCGTCCTTTTTATTATAAGAAGGTTAACGAATTATAACTCCAGAGCCGTATCTCATGAGATTGCTAGAACCATGATATTCTTTCTAATTCATATATAAAACTAATTTGGGTTCGGCTACTTTATAATTATTTGATTGCATCTTACCGGCCTATCTCTTAATTCATTTTAATAGCCCACATATTTGTATTAAGAGGTCTCTGAATAGTTTAGATTCATATTTATATTTGTATCTTAATGATTTGGAGGCATTTTATCCCTATTTCAAACATTAATATACATTAAGAGATGGGATGTTAAGATATACAATCAAACAACACAAGTTAATTTTTACTAATATTCTTATGGGAAATGGATATTTATAGGATTACGAATTTATTAGAGCATAGTATAATAGTATTGATCACATGATACTACATTAATTGTCCTGACAATGTGGAATCAATTTGCAATTTAGTTTTCTAAAGATATTTTTCAAATAATATCCCCTGCATTTGCACATATTCCCTCTAGTACAATGTATACCATTAATTGAGGAAAAATGTAACACTCGTTGCCACTTATAGAAAGGAGTCAATGCCTTAGATTAAAAACTAGAACAAAAGCTATTTTAAACTTCATTACTTCCAGTGTCAACTCTGGGATTCTGAATAACCAAAACAGCCATAGAATTAAGGAACACCTTATCTTGAACTCCTGTGTTACAAATGTAGTTAATTTTTTTAGTACAAAACAATTACAACTTGCTTACACTAGGCTGTATAGTGGAAATTTATTCGAAAGATGCCCTTTTAGGTTCTATCAGTAACATGATATGAGAGGTATTCCAAAGGAACTATAGTGCCGTAGCCGTAGTTGCACAAAAAATCATGAACTAATGGGCATTTAAGTCTTTAACAACAAGTTTTACTCTATTCAGCTGGATCACAAAGGAATTGGGACTGGAGCAAGCAGTTCACATGCAGTTACTATAGTAGAACAGAAGGCCTATCCCTTTTGTAGCAAGTTCACGCCTAGCAACTTATATGTAATTGATCTCAATGACCTAACATAGTCCGTTGTTAGTGTAATTGTGACATCCTTCCACTTGTTGGTGTGACTATGGCATCGATTGGTGAGAATATCTATGTGTTAATCTGCCACAGCATTTACACGATATCGTTATGATCAATTAAGTCTTGAGCTAGAGTAGTCTTACATCTTCGCTCGCTGTTGAAAGAAGAAAAAGGCGACGAAGAGATAGAATTAAAAAATTATCCATACGGGCTTATGATTTTGTTGGTCAAGTTTGATTGAAATTTCCAGTACCTGGGAGAATTCGAGGGTAGAGGTGGCCCTGGGTATCTATGGTCCAAAGGAAAATCTGAATTGTGTTACGTGTATGGATTCTCTGGTTTGGAGCTTGATGATATTATCACTTTGATCAGATTAATGAAAAGTGGGTCCAAGTGGAAACTAATGGAGTAAATCCGAAGGCTTAAAGTGTGTTTTCAGCAGTTGGGATTGGATAATACATATTTCTATATGACGGGGAAGTGGACCCTAGTGATTCAGGCCACATAGATGCCGGGAAATTTTTGAGCTAGCTATTTGCGTTGGACGTAGAAGCATTGATGTGGAAGCGGTTGAAGGATGGGTCAGATTCTGGTGATCATCAGGTTCTTGGATGGTGTGCGTCCATAGCTGGTAAACGAGATAGCTAAGACTTTCTGAATAAATCTGTCTAGTCTTAGGCACTGTATATTATTTGGATGGAAAAAATCTTGTTGAACATATTAACATGTAGCAGTTTATAACAGTCCTAGTCTTTTTGCGTGACTGGAGGAAGTTACTAGATTAAGTAATCAATGGATGCTTCCTCCAGTAGCACAATTTATGGAGACTTCATTCCCATCTTTCTATCAAACAAAAGTCATAAGACTTTCTTTTATATTCCACCAAATTAAAGGTAATTGCTTTTTGTGGCGTTTTGAACTGTGGAACAACATGAAGCCAATTTTTCAATGAAAATCCCAGAATGATATTTTTAGATATATGCCCATGGTTTATATTAAAAGAGAAACAAACTATATATCTATGGTAACTTGCAAAATTTGAAAATGATCTAGATAAGAGTATGAATAAGCTTACACATTGTGTTGGACCTGATGAAGCTTATACAGTTAAAGATCAAGTGATCAACAAATGTTTCATGGTCTAGGAAATGAGATTGTAGATGTAAAATCTTAAGAGTGTAATGGGTGCTTTATTATTTATCTGTTTGAGGCTAGTTTTAGCCATCTGAACTATACCAAATTGCTGTGTTACTCGGACTTGTCATTTTTGGTGGAGTACCTGTGTCGACACGACACTGGTACGGGTGTTGGATTCGTACGGGATCCGGCTATAGAAATCCAGATACGGCTGTTTTGGAAGAAGAAGAAGAGTCGCGCGAGAGGAGGAAGAAGAAGAGAGTAAGAGATGAGTCAGATCTGAGATGAGGGAGAAGAAGAGTCGCGCACGAGAGGAGAATGAAGAAGAGAGTAAGAGAAATATCCTTGAAAAATTACAGTTAGGTACCTTATAGTTTTTTAATTTAGTCTTCCAGGTTTTATGAAAGTTTAAAATAGCCCTTGGAAAGTTACATATCAGTCCATGTAGTTTTATTTTTTTCCATTTCAGCCCCTGAAGTTTCAGTTCTGCCCCTGTTTCTTTATATTTTTGCACTTCAGTCCCTAGGGAAAAAAAACTTGATGATACAATTAATAACATTATTATTAAAAAATCATAACATACTGTATCCATATCCGCGTATTCTCTATTTTTTAACTTCACGTGTCTGACACCTAGATTCGTACTTGCACCCGACACTCGCACCCGAGTCCGAGTAACACAGCCAAATTGTTGTTAAAAACTTTTTCCGAATCATATACCTCTTTTACCTAAGCGCTAGAACCTGCACCTAGGTTTGACAGTATGGACCTTTTTTTTGGGTATTATAAATTTTAGATTTAGAAAGCGCTAGTTTCTACTTCAAATTTTGAAAAATTAAGTAAGTAGATTGCATAAGGTCTGCATAATGGTATTGATTTATATTGCTGTTCTTATGTTGAAAGATGAAGCTCTGCTATCTAGTTTGTGATCATTGATGTTGTGCAACTGAATAAATTAGTTGTAATATTTTAATCCAACTATGGATGAATGTGCATACATAAAATGCAATTGTTAAAAGCTAATAATAAGTGGAGTTGGTGTCATTTTGGAAATATTATGTGAAAAGTTTGTTTTGTGCAAAATTATGCAAACAACAACTTATATAATACTCCTTGATTCTTTTCCTTGCATAGAGCCAAGCCAATAGACAGGGCAACTGCAAAGTAGTATAGTATCAAAGTAGGAGAGAATACTTATTTCTTGCTGGATGCTCCTTCTCTTTTGTCCAGCTTATGAATGGAGTTGTCATTTTTAGATTTAATAACCAAATTACAGAAAAAAACAGCCTCTGTAAGACCCATATACAATTATGAATCGTAGCAAAGTATTAGTTATATAGTTTCTGCAATTTCAGCACCTCGTGCATTTATTGAGATGGTGTAGTAATAGCGCAAGATTTCTAGGCACTAGACACCACATTATTGGTAGAGAAGCATTATTTGTAGACAATAATAGTCTACTTAAAATTCTGACACCGACACGGTGTCTGCATCAAATCTTGTCCTTAAATCAAGCCTAAAACAATTAAAAAGCTCAATCTCTTCCTTGATAACAACATTTACCATACAATAGAAGAATATAAAAGTTTTTTCACAGCTCATACCGAAACGGGAATCACTGATCACACCCGAAATAATTACAATCAAATGATAAAGAAAAAGGGAAAAAATAAAATAAATAGAAGCCCTTCCAAGAAATATTTGTAAAATAAAAAGAAAATAAGAACTATAGAAAGAAAATCATTTCTATAATGGAATCAAGAATTCATTCAAGCTTAAAGAAACACCAATAACCCCAAAGACACTCCCAAAAGCACTGTCAATGCCATCCTCATACCATTAATCCTCACAGACCCATTGTCGTCACTAGCTGTCTGATCAGCCGGATCTTCGTCTTCCGACGAATCTGGCCCTGGTGCTTCCGCATCTGCATCGTCATCACTCTTCTTACCTTTCTTAGTCTTTGGAGCCTTAGGAGCCGGCGCCGCCGCCTCCGCCTTAAACAACTCCCTAGGCAACAAAACCTTATCAATCTTGTAAACAGCTAGTGGCTCCTCATCCACCAAAGTCCCCTTTATTGTTGCTGTAATTACTTTTGTCTTTAACATCACAGCCTCACCATCATTTTGAATTGTAAAATCATACTTATTAGCCCCTTCAGTGGCCAAAGTATTCATCAACCCATTATTTGATCTTAACATACCCATAGAATTATACACTGGCACTCCATGATAAAGCACCAATGACATTTTCCCGTCTGCCGTCAAGTTCTTGTACTTGGGCATAAAAGCTTTAAGAACTTCATCACTTGGACAAAAAACTGTCAATCCACCTTCAACGGTTTGGACAAAAGTGTCCTCGGCTTTTTCAGAAATTAACAAGTCTGCAAATGCTTTGCATCCTTTTGCCTTCATGATATCTGTTACATTTACTGATGGTGCAGCTGTGGGAGCTTCAGCTCCAGGGGAATTTAATACGTTACTTATATGAATGACAGATATGTTGTATGGTTTTTCTTCAATGGACTTCACATAGAAGGCATTGAGTTCACCAGAACTGTCTTCTGGGGCGAAGCCAACCTTTCCGCCTTTTACATCAGTGATGTTGACATAACCGGAGGTGCCTTCAGCCTTGCCAGTGGCTTGGAACATGGTGGCAGTGAGGGTGGAGCCGCCACTGATCTGGTGGAGTTTCTTTGCACCAAAGTAATCTGCAAAAACATGGAGGGATAGGACATTCTTGATAGTGTAGATAGATAGGTGTTTGGATAGAAGATCTGACATGCCTGCATTATCGACGGCGCAGACAGTTATTGTCAGGCGGCGGTTGATGTCGGCGGCTAGGTGGGTAATTGTTAGGTAGTGGTTGAAGGTTGAGAATTCAGGGTGTTTGCCAAGGATGCTGGTGATATTGTGGGCATTGGTGGTGGTGATGGCAATGTGGGAGGCTAAGAAGAGGGTAAGGAGGAGAGAGAAAGTTATCCCCGGCTGGAGCTGCATTTTGTCCCGGTGGGAGGTTGAGGTTGTGGTTTAGGTTTGGAGGATAAGCAGATAAGAGTTGGGGAAAGTGTTTGTGTGATTTCTAGGCTGAATTATGTGTATATATATATGGCTGATTTGTTATTTGTTTAGAGGGTAATGCATTTTTTTTATTGTTAACGGGTAGGGTACAGAGAAATCAACCGACGAAAATATCAAGTGTAATGTTGGAATAAAAATTTCTGTAGGGCAACTTGATTTTTTTAGACTGGCTCCACAAGTTGCTAATCATATTAGTAAAGATTATTATAGTAAAGTTAAAACTTATTTAAAGTTGATTTGTCAGTGATTCGAATACGACCTCCTTAATTTGTTTAAGAAAATTGATACTTTCTCCGTCCCCGTTCGTGCCTTAATATATGTCGTTTTAGAGTTGTACATAAATATTAAGAAAATGATTGTATAACATTAAATATGATATCAATTGTCTATATTATCCTTGTATTTGGAAAAAGAGAGTGTTATTTATTGGGTAAAAAATAGTGAAAGAATTAAAATTATATTTCATATTTGGGTTAATATTAAAAATTAAGCAATTAATACTTAATTGAAATTTTTAAACGATAAAAACTGACATTTAAAAAGGGACTTGTAAATTTGATACTAAAGTAATAGTAGTAGTAGTAGTAGTAGTATATGTTTTATGCCTTTATTGTAACAAGAGTTTTATGTGTATGAATTTTGAGACAAGCTTGAAAATTACAAAGCTCAGAAACTTGCAGCTTTAACAGCAGCCAGCCAGCCAGCCTTGAGAGTATGGCTAGTCTCTCTCTCTCTCTCGCAGTAGAATAAAGGTTATTTATTCTTGATTATCTTAAAAAAAAAAAAAAACAACAACAATAATAATAATAATAATAATAATAATAATAATAATACTCTTCCAAACTACAAACTAATAATGTACTAATATAATACTATGCGTGTCACGTGTTTTAAATTGTGATCGTCAAATCATAATATAAAATTTAATAATAATTATATAAACTCTACGTACCCACTATTATTAATTATTATTATTATTACGATTGGATTCAATAAAATAGAGGAAGTAGTATATGTCGTACGTACATAGTGTCTTGATTTATAAAGATGTTTTAATTTTTTTTAATTAATTAGTAGTAAATGATTTAAGCTTAGAGGCTGTCGGTGGCTGAATTGATTTGCTTTATAATTCGTGTGGAGGAGAAAGTGGGACCAACCAGTGTCGGTCATCTACCAAAATTGCCAGCCTGTCCGGTTGTCTGTACCATAACACTCTGTTTCTGAGTTTTAAAATGGAGAGAAAAGAAAAGAAATGGACAGAAAATTTAAATTTTATTTTCAATTCTTATGTTTTTGAGTTTTTTAATAAACGAAAAAGAAAAGAAATGGATAGAAAATTTGGCCACTTTTCTTGTCAAAGTTTTTCGTCCAAAATTGATTAGATTTGGACGGAAAAGAAATTGGAATAAGTAATATTTTTATTATTTTCATATTATCCTCAACTTTTAATATAATAAATTTTAAATTACAACTCATGTCCTTAATTTTAAATTTTCTATTCATTTCTATTAAAAACTCAGAAACAACACAAAGAAAAATTTTAAGTTTCCTATTCTTTTCTTTTCTGTTCAAAACTCAGAAACAAAATGTAAGAGCTCTTCTAGCTGTATATTAAAATTGGATAGAATGTATTTATATTTTTACCAATTATTATGGGTCGAGCTCTTCTTGGTGGAAATGAGTATATTTAAATTTTATTTATTTGTATTTTTACTCATTATTGGGGATCAAAATATAAATAAGTAAAATTCAAATACATTCATGTTCACATAGAATTTTTGTTGTGGATTAAAATATAAATGAGCTCTTTTAGATGAACATGAAAATTAGACATAAGTATATTTGAATTTCACCTATTTGTATTTTTACCCACCATTGGGGTCAAAATATAAATAAGTGAAATTTAAATATACTATGTCCAATTTTCATGTCTAATTTCCATGTCTACATAGAATTTTTGTTGTGGATCAAAATATTAACGAGCTCTTCTAGGTGGACATAAAAATTAGATATGAGTATATTTGAATTTCACCTATTTATATTTTTACCCTATTGAAAAGGGTCAAAATATAAATAAATAAAATTTAAATACACTGATGTCTAATTTTCACATCCACATAGTAATTTTGGTACCATAATATCACACCCGTTTTATCTTTCCAACCAACTTGTAACTATGGTGTAATCTGCTAATCCTAATGAAATTATATTCACGATTTTGAAAATATGGTGTCCTAATATATTTCTACCATGAATTTTTTTATAAGATAATATTTTAATTTTAAATAAATGACTCTTTGTGTCCACAAAAATAATATTATACCCATTCGTTCGTCTCACACGAGTTTTATCAACGAAATTAATAAATAATAAGAACGTATTTTGTTTCGTGTTTATTCTTTAAATTAATATTACAGATACATCTTATATTTTGCAGTCAATTAATTAATGAAATTCTTAAATTCAAAATCAACACTAAATTATATGGTTCTAATAAAAACAAATATAATAGTTTTAAGCTAGCTATAAAGTACTATTAATTATTATAATTTTTATTTTAAAACTTAAACAAAATTAAATTAATTTTAAATTTTGGAATTTTATAAATTGCCTTTTAAAAGGTCAAAATGTATATATAATTTTGGAATATAGAGATAAATTATTAGTTAAATAGTGATGACATAATAATAAAATTATAAAAATAAATTTAAGCATATCACATCATTTTATACAATTAAGAAAAAGTGTTTTTTTTTTTGTTAAAAAAAATGCAAATGGGATTTAATGTGGATTAGCTCTTACAGGGCTTCCCATCAAAACACCCGGCAAGCCCATTAATAACATATCCGGCCTAGGATTGCAAGCCCAATAAAATAATAGTCAACGCAAACCTGGACCTGGTTATTGCTTCTCAAAGCATATATCTTACGCTTGGGCCTAATTGTCGGCCTTTCACTTTCTTTGTCGAAGAAAATTGTAATTAAATAAAATGGGCCCTTAGGTAAGATTAATAAAGTGAGAAAGCCCACAACATTGTTAGCATTTTATGTGGTGTACGATTAAGTGTGTAAACGAACCGAGTCGATTCGAATATTGAGTTGCTCAGATTTGATTTACAAAATTTATCGAGTATAATATAAGGTTTGATTGAGGGTCATTTAGCTATCGAGTCGAGCACGATTTCGAATCGAGCCCGAGCAGGATTTCGAATCGAGCCCGAGCAGTTTGAACTTTTCCAACGAATATAATCCGAGTATCAATAGAAAATTATAATTTAAGGAGGTTCGAGTAATTTATCAAACTTTAAAATTTGCTCATATTTGACTCATTTATATTTTGAGTCGAGCTCGAATCGAACTTTTAGTCGAACGAAACAGTAACTAAGCAAGCGCGAGCATTTTTTGCTTTCATTTTACGAGCTTATGTACATATGCGATCGATACACACTATTGTACGGCAACACCTAAAATATTTTCCTTAACATTCAGGGTAAAACATTATCGGGACACTAGTAGATATTTTGGTTGAGAAAATTTAATATTACTAAAAGATGATTTTTCAAATTAACTATTATTACTATTCCGGTTACAAAATATAATTAATCATATCGAATTATAAAAATCAATTTCAAATATTTTTAGCACCGAAATTTTGAAATTAATAAATCTCATATTAACTAGAAATTAGACATGACAAACGGGTTGTGTCATTCGCGGGCCGGACCAAAATGGTTCAGGTTTTGATGAGTTAAAAAAGTGAAGCCCAAAACCTACTTTTTGACGGGCGTGCTGGGCTGGCCCGCATGCCTATATTAATTTATGACCAATTTTTAAAGGGTCCTTTACATAAGTATACAACAAATAAAAAGTAATTACACTATTAGTGTATCAACTAAATAATTACAAAAATAATAATCTTCTCATATTTATTTACAATATTAATATCCTTAATTTAGGGAAACACTCATCCGCTTATTCTCTTTCTCTCCCTTACCGCCTCCTCTCTCCTTCCTTTCGTCCTCCTTTTTTCTTGCCGTAAATCACCGCCCGCAACTTGACACCTTGAAGATGTAGATCTTGTAAGTCTTTTTCTTCTTCTTCTTCTTCTTCTTCTTCTTTTTTCTTCTTCTTTCCTCCTCCTCTACGATTTGACGATCCTCTTCCTTCGCCGTCATGCAAGAACACCTTGAAGTTGTAGATCTATAGATCTTGAAGATGTAGCCGCCACGGACGTCGATCTCCTCATTTTAGCTACTAGTTTATTGCTTCAACACCTCTTTTTTTTTTTTTTTTCCGTCTCCTCATTCGCCGTCGTGGACGGACGCCGATCTCCACATCCATTACCGCCACAACAAAGTCGAAATTAAAAGGAGAAGAAGATAAATTTTAGTGCGGTTGGTAGCCAAACATTTATACAAAGGTAACCATTTTTAGTTTTTGTGAGTAAATCAAGAGAAATTTCAATCTTTGTTGGTAACCATTTTTGTTTTTGTTGGTTACATTTGTATTAGATAGGTTTGGCTAAAAATCTATAATAGATTTTTATAATTAAATGGTAACCCAATAAAACTAAATTGGTTACCTTTGTATTAAGGTTTAGCTACCAACTGCATTATGAAAAAAAAATCTACAATATATTTTTTTTAATTAATTGGTAACCCAATAAAACTGAATTGGTTAAATTTGTATAAAGTGTTGGCTACCAATTTCATTTATTAAATAAAAAATCTATAGTAGATTTTTAAAATAAATTAGTAACCTAATAATATCTTGTATTGGTTATTTTTGGTTTGATTGTTTGGCTACCAACTGTACTATGAAAAAATCGTAATGTCCATATTGTACTACCAATCCTTCTTTTCAGATTCAAGCAAACTTTGTATATATTGTAAATAGAGATGAGAGTTGGGCGCTTTTATTTTTTATTTTCTTCTTCTTCTTCTTTAACAATGGTCGTGCCGGTTATGGATGCCGTTATGGATGATTATGGAAAGTAGTTAAATACGGAGGGATAGAAGGAGGAGAGAGGAGAGAAAGTCTTTGAATCAGATCCTATTAAAACACTCAACTAAATTAAAGGGATAAGAATGCACTAATTTTGTAAATAAAATACTGAATATGCACTAGTTTGTAAATATTTTATGTATGCACTTTTGTTGTAATTATTTTTAAAAATGTAATAGAAAATGTAATTGTTCCATTTTTAAAATATTTCTGGACCTAGTTTAACTGAGCCGGGTTGGAGCATTGACGGGTCAATCTAAAATGATCCAAATTTTGATGAGCTAAAAAAATGAAGAAAAAATGTGTGGGCCGGCCCACGGGATTCAGCCGATTTTTCCAGGTCAACTACAAACCATCACACACACACACACATATATATATATATATATATATATATATATATATATATTATATTGAATTTTTTTCATTTGTTGACATGCCTTCATTTAACCGTAAAGAGGAGGAAACTATCCAGAGCCTCTTTCCTTTTGTAAACAAACATATAAATATAATAGACCACGATCACTTCTTTTACCAAAATTTTACTACATCCAAAATTTATCTTTTGGGTCAGCTTCGCTCTAATATCTTGGAAACAATCCATTTTCCCATGAAACCAGTCCTACACATTAAAGAAACTTTTACATACCACCATTTTAACTTTTATTTTTTAATATACAAACATGCATAACCACTTAACTAACTAAACAAATACATATCTATGATCTCCACAGTTTTCTATAGAATTATTATGTATATTTGATGGAGTCCTGATATATATTATGAATGTTTTTAATCAAATTATGATGTAACGTATATTTATATAAGTAAAAATTAAAACGATTTTACTATAATTTATTCTATCTTATCTCATATATTTGCATGCACGTTGTTCGCAATATAATTTCGACGTATAATTGTATACCATTTTTTATACGATGTGGTTTATCCATTGCAGAATTACTAACTACAGTGCAGTCTATCATAATAAAATGACAAAGAAAAAAAAAAAAAAACTGGACATGCACTGACATTATATTCTTCTTCTTCTTGAATTACAAAATGTAGGCCCCTATATCTTTGAAGTTGGAGGTTATTTACTTACCCACAAATTAAATGGAACATCCACTTCACCACAGAAAAAACTACAGTATCATTAAATAAGAGAAAAAAAAAACCCCTAATAAAACATTTGTCCACTCAGTCTCATCATATCTGCATAAAATATTAAAAGGCTGGACCTACCTTGCCGACCTTTTCCTACCAGTCGAACTTCCACCACTACCAATATTACCCTTTCCTCCCGCACCCACTCCCATTCCCATTCCCATTCCCATTCCCATTTGATGAAACGAACCAGAACCGTACACCTGTCCCGGATTATTATTATTACTGGTATTATAATGCTGCTGCTGTTGATGCTGCTGATGGTGGTGGGTTCCCATCATCATCATCATCGACCCCTGCACCCCACCACCACCAATCATAGCCACACCGGAGCTAACTCCACCGCCGGAATCCTCCTGACCGCTGCCAATGGAGGTCTTCTCCCCATCTATCTCCCGATACTTGGCAAGGTACACCTTCAAAGGCTCCACGTACTCCTCGAAGCCTAGTGTCGTCATGGCCCACAAGAGATCGTCGCCGTTGATTGTCTTTCTCTTCTCGCGCTGGCACTTATCGGAAGCCTCGCCAGTGATGAAACTTATGAACTCCGACACGCACTCCTGCACCGTCTCTTTCGCGTCCTTCGATATCTTGGCGTTCGCCGGCAACGCTTTCTTCATGATACGGCTCACGTTCGCTATCGGCAGGAACCTGTCCTGCTCCCGCGCTGACATCGACTCGTTCGCGTTGTGCCCGCCGGATTCGTTATCCGAATCCGCCATGATCCGTACTCGGAAAACGTCTGTTGGCGGGAAAATTGGGTTGGGGGAATTTTTATTTTTATTTTTGTTATTTTGCCGGCTATGGGAGCTGCGGACGGATGGGGGGTGAGTGAATTGGCGAGGAGTTGGAGAATGTGTTGGGTCCGTTTGATTGGGGTGTATTCTCAGATTGTGGTGACACGTGGAGCGATGTTGGCCGTTTATTTGTTGATAAGCATGAAACCACGTGGGAATTTACTGGGCGTTGGATGGGTGATTAGGTAGGGTAGATGATGTGGATGGTTGGATCTGTTGCAGGGCTTGTTCGTGGAGCCTTGAGAAGTTTGGATGAAAGTAATAAAGGTGGAAATGAAATGATTTATTTTTATGAAATGAAAAAAATTGTGTTTGGTTGTAAATAAAATAGATTAAATCATTAAATATTTTTTTTAATTTTCGACTGAAATTTAATATTTTTGGCCAAGATTTCATACCCAAAATATTATGAATAATTTTTTTTTTATTATTGAGTCATAAGGGTCTTTGGGGTGGAAGACCATGAAATAACACAATTTTTAGCTTGAGGTACTCACTAGATTTTTTTTTAATTTTTTTTTTCAAACTTTTTATATTACAATTCAACTCAATAGAATATATTTGGATTCAATCCTATAAAATACATCTCAATTCAATTTTATTGAATACAACTTAAAGAAAATCAAATTAGTAAACTTGAATATGTTACTTTGTATAATAATAAAAAATATTAAATTGACATATAGGACACAACTTCTAAATTAATCGAGGGAGGTCAAAGCAAATTATAGTCCCAAATGTAATACTTGGCCGCCAATCTCCTAGGTGGGAAAAAAATACATTAATATTAGGTTTGAATTACAAGAATCAAATTAGGAATGAAATGACTTATTTTTATGATTATTTCATTATAATAGAATGAATTATTTTTATTTTAACTAAATATATAAATTTTATTCTTTGAGAGAGAGTATTAAGTGAATCATTCTAATAATCATTCCGATTTGTCTCGATTTCATTCTTTCATTAATTTCCTTTTACGATCCAAAATAACATAAGACTACAATACTAAATAGATTTGAAAAAATATAGTTATGGGTTAATTTTGATTTGTAAAATTTAGTTATATTATTGTGCGAGTTGAAACTACCACGGAATTATTATCAAATATAAGTCAACTATTTTAAATTTCAAATTTATAATTGTTGGGTCATGATATTTTATGTACATTGGGCCGAACTCCTTGGTTGATCCATTGGGTTATCACAGTTGGATCCTGGTGTTAGTAGGCCTAGTCACTGGGCCAAATCATTTGATTTATATCTGTTGGGTCTTAAAAGTCTTGGGCCAAATCGTTGGGCCAACCCATTGGATGATAAATATCTTCATTTGGGTTTTGACCGGTGATGATGACAAGAATAATGGCTAACTGATATCTTACATCGCATTAATGAGGATTGGACAGTCGGCCAGCGGTGGACAAAGGGATGGGATCAACAGGTAAGCTACCTGCAATAGGTGGTGTCAGTGGGGGTCAGTGGCACGTAAAACCGGATCTTGTAGTATATCATAGCAATGAAGTTATACATAAAAAGGTAACTTATAATTTTATCTCTCTCAATACACTAGATATTTTATCCTCCATTGTTAACCTTGTGATCGCATGTATTAACTCTCACGCTCGAAGCTATCCCCAAGCGATCGAAGCCGTCGAGCTTTTAGTGTTGATCGTGTTTATTGTGCAGGATCAGGACGTCTTACGTGATTGGGACGTGGCAGAAGATCTTGGCGTTAACATTGGCACTAGAAGGAGGGCTGTGTTCTAGTGTCTTTGATATTTCAATCACTTGATTCAGTTGTTCTACGTCGAAAGATGGTGAGGAGTAGAACTGTTACACTGGAGGGACAGCCGATGCCGAAGGGACGACTTCCAAATATGAATCGGGGGGTTCTCGTTTGAGATCCCATGGTGAAGCCCGAAGATGGTTGGTCTTTGCTGCTGACAAGGAGCGTGATCATGGTCGAAGGCGAGTAGAAGGCACCCCGCCTAGAACTCTAACGCAAAAGTGGTGGTCAGACGACAAGGTCGCCAAGTGGCGAAGATGGCGACAAGCGAGATAAAGCTTTGGAGGTTCTCTTGAAGCAGAGCGAGGATATAACTGAGCAGATGCTTCGGATGACAGAACTAAAGGACGAGGCGTCCAATTATGAGCAGATGATTCAGATGGCAGAGCTGAGGGACGAGGCGTCCAATTATGTCCAGTCTGAAAGACGTAGTAAGCCTAAAGATGGACGGCCACGAATTGAAAAGTAGTCTATACACTTTGAAGACATGTCTCATGGTGATCCTCATGACCGAAGAAGACCAAGGAACCATACTCCTGAGCATCCGAAGAGGGTACTTCACCCTATCGGTTCTTGGGATTATGGTCGCAGCAGACGAAGAAGTTGATCCAGAGAGTATACACCTGAAAATACAAAGATGGCTGTAAGACCCCGAAATTTTTTTAAATAAAAAGGAATTTCCTTTATTTATTATTTTGAAATAGTAAGGGTTGATTTGATTAATGTGGATAGTTAAAGGTTAAATACGCAAATATTTCAAAATAAGCAAGTGGTTATAAAATATTTATTGTTGTCGGGGAATATTCGTTTGGTCGTGGAATATTAGTACGGTCGGGAATATTTGTATGCTGACATGCATGACCATGTGTGGGCCCCATAATGTAAAGCGATTGGATGAAGAAAACGACAAATATAAGTTGTTTTTAAATAACGGCGCTTACTTGTTACAATTAATCATTGTTGGAATACCCTATTGGTTAAAACACACTAATGTCTGGCGTTGTTGAACAAGTAGATTACACCAGTATTGCACCAATTATTGATTCTTACGTGAAGAAGGCACTACTCAATAATGGTTACATTAATTCTTTATTCAAATATTTTATTGAGTTAATAATTTCTTTGCGTTGATATTTTATATTGTTGTTGTTTCAATAATTGTCATTACACAAGATTTTTCATTATCGAAGCAATAATTCATATTATCCGAATAATATTATTAGATAACATTATTATTGGCAATGTCTAGAAAGTTCATGTTTAAGGAGAGGTTTGGTCACCTAATTGCGGCGCCAAGTAAGAAGAAATTCTTATTGGAAAGCCCCTCTTTCCAGAGGGCTGCGCACGGTTGTCAATATTGTGATTCTCGTAATATTATTTGTGAATAATTAATTATTGATTTATATGATGAGGAAAATATTGATTTTATGTGGACATAGATGAGAAAATTTTTAAAAATGACAATTGTTGAAAATTAATATTTTATCTTTTACGATAAAATAATTCATTTAAATATATTATTTTAATAATATATTTACGGTGATATTTTATAACGAATGTGGGATATATGAGTATCTGAGGAGGAAGAGTATTTTTGTTGCAATAAATGTTTAAAACATGTTAAATATGTCGGTGGACCCCATTTATTGACCGAAATTTGATTATAACTTTATAAAATTGCCCGTTTGTGGATTTTTGGTCAATTTCTATTTGGAATTTGGAAAAACTTTCTTACGCAAAGTTGTAGAGAATTGAATTTCCTATAAAAATCACGAGATTCGAATTTTCGATGAAAGGGCTATTTATTATGAATTATTGAAGTTCAAGCTCAAAATAATTAATTTTGGAAGTTTAAAATAATTTAAATTACAAAAACGTTTTTCTTACTTTTTGAGAGGTGGGCTACATGTGGCTGATGGTTGAGTGTGCGATGAGGATTTTGAAAAATATAATAATATTTAATAAATTTTTTCGCTTTGGTGTTACAAGCGATTTCTATAAATAAGGTCTTGGGTTAGAATTGAAAATCACACCGTAAAGCTGAAGTTTTCTCTCTATATTATTGAGCGTATTCTTGTGAGTATTTTGAGTATACTTTGAGTATTGCTAGGCGGTGCAAGTTCCCTTGAGACTATAATTGTAGATTCTAGCCTAAATCTTGATCTTTCGAGGTAAGGGATATTATTTTTTTCAGTAATGATATTATTTCTTCAATATCATTATCTTTGAAATGTTGATCTGAATTTTTATCAAATTTGGAACTTTTTCATCATGTGGGGTTACTATTCATGGGTTACTATTCATGAGTTACTATTCACGAGTTCTTATTCATGAGTTCTTATTCACGAGTTAGTATTCACGAGTACTTTATTCATGAAGCGTGAAGATGTTTTTGTGGAATTTCTATCTTTTGGTGTGAGAGTTCTTATTCACATATACCAAGACTATTCACGATATCTGCATACTATTCAATAGAAAAATAAAATTTCTTCTTTTCGTCTCAAAACATCTATTACGGATACTAACTCGATTGTATCCATGTTTTGATCATTCTTGAATTTTACACCACTATGATTATTTTTGAGGTATTTTTGGGCGTGGATAAAACCAAGTACGAATCCTTAATCCTTAATCCTTGTCATTTTGTTTCTTTGGATTCGTTTCTTTAAAAAATATTTTCATCATCCTCGGTCTTAAATGATGATATTATGGAATATCTTTGGCACCAGAAGTGCAAAGATGAATGATTTCTTAAGAATATCTTTGGCCTGTAGTGCAAAGATGAATGATTTTGAAGAATATCTTTGGCCCGTAGTCTGCAAAGATGAACAGTGTTTAAATGAACATGAATTAATGATGAATATCTTTGGCACTGTAGTGCAAAGATGAATATTTGATTCGGATGTATATTGATTGATGTTCTAGGGGATAAAAGATGAGCGATGAACTTTTAAATTCATACATAGAAGATAGTAGTTTGCATTCTCTACTTAACTCTTCTAATGAATTATTATTTCATTTATGTAATATTGATTTAAAATTTGTTGTCTATTGTATTCTATTATATTTTTCCTGTTGAAGACTAACGATAATTTGTTGTATATTATCTTAGTCATAATATTCTTCTTGAGCTAGTTGAGCTCACCCTTTTCTTTTTTTGTTCCATTTTTCTCGGGAGGCGAGAATATAGCGAAGACGCAGTGGGTATGGAATGAAGGTTCTAGAAAGTTGTTTAGTAGTCCTCACCATTTTGTAAAATAATATATCAATAAATGTGATGAGGATTTATTTAAGTATAGATATTATCAGAAGATAATATTTGTATTTAAACTCAGCTTTTCTTGTTGTAATAATAAAGTTGTAGTTGTTTCTGTACCATGTATTGACAACTCAGAATGGGTGATGTATACCTATTTTGGGGGCGTCACAATGGCACTCCGCCTTGAGTGTTCTCGCCACAGCGAAAGGGCTCATCACCGAAGTACATCCAGAAGTCATATTCCCGAGAATCCACTAAGGGCACACCTCCCTGTGAGTACTTGTCTTCGGAGAAATCCATCTAAAGCTGCAAGTTAGGATGGAAAGGGCCGGACCGTTCAAAAGAAGCTTTGAGGAGGTTTATGTCCAAATCAAGCGTAAGCGAGTTCATGGACGTTGTGTGCAGACATGATATTCTACTCGGACAATCAATCGGCAAGAAAGTGTCATCAGATTCAGATTCAAAGACACAAAATTCACAATGGTGTAAGGAGGGATGTGGTGGACTCATTAATCTGTAAGACCCTCAAATTTTTAAATAAAAGGAATTTCCTTTATTTATTATTTTGAAATAGTAAGGGTTGATTTGATTAATGTGGATAGTTAAGGGTTAAATATGCAAATATTTCAAATTAAGCAAAGTGGTTATAAAATATTCATTACCGTCGGGGAATATTCGTTTGGTCGTGGAATATTCGTACTGTCGGGGAATATTTGTACGACGGCAATGCCTTGACCATGTGTGGGCCCCATAACGGAAAGTGATTGGATGAAGAAACGACAAATATAAGTTGTTTTTAAATAACGGCGTAGTTTTTACCAGATTATCTTTGTTGGAATACCCGGTGGTAAAAAACACACTAATGGCGTTGTTGAAAAAGATAGCACTGCAGTATTGCACCAATTATTGATTCTTACGTAAGAAGGCACTACTCAATAATGGTTACGATAATTATTATTCAAATATTTTATTGAGTTAATAATTCTTTGCGTTGATATTTTATATTCTTTGTTATTTGATAATTGTCATTACACGATTATCTTTCATTATCGAAGCAATAATTCATATTATCTGAATAATATTATTAGATAACATTATTGGCAATGTCTAGAAAGTTACATACAGGAGAGGTTTGGTCATCTAATTGCGCAAGAAGAAGAAATTCTTATTGGAAAGCCCCTCTTCCTGAGGCGCACGGTTGTCAATATTGTGATTTCGTAATATTATTTGTGAATAATTAATTATTGATTCATATGATGAGGAAAATATTGATTTTATGTGGATATAGATGGAGAAAAATTTTAAAATGACAATTGTTGAAAATTAATATTTTATCTTTTACGATAAAATAATTCATTTAAATATATTATTTTAATAATATATTAACGGTGATATTTTTACAACGAATGTGGGATATATGAGTATCTGAGGAGGAAGAGTATTTTGTTGCAATAAATGATTAACACATGTTAAACATGTCGGTGGACCCCATTTATCGAATTGAAATTTGATTATAACTTTGTAAAATCGCTTGGTTTGAGGATTTCGGTCAATTTTGTTTGGAATTTGGAAAAACTTTCTTCTGCAAAGTTGTAGAGAATTGAATTTCCTATAAAAAGTCGCGAGATTCGAATTTTCTGATAAAAGACCTATTTATTGTGAATTATTGAAGTTCAAGTTCAAATAATTGATTTTGGAAGTTTAAAATATTTTAATTACAAAAACGTTTTTCCATTTTTGAAACTCATTTAACATGTGCATGGTGGCTGAATTCAGATTCAAGATGTGGGCGTATGAATTTTGTTTATATATAATATTATTATATTCAATTTTTCGCTTTTGTGTTCTAAAGCATTTTCCTATAAATAAGGTCTTTAGGTTAGAATTGAAAATCACACCTTAAATGAAGTTTTTCTCTCTATATTATCGAAGCGTATTCTTGTGAGTATTTTGAGTATACTTTGTAGTATTGCTATACGGTGTGCAAGTCCAAGTCATAGCCTTTATATCCGGTGTTTAAATTTAAATCTTGATCTTTCGAGGTAAAGGATATTATTTTTTTCGTAATGATATTATTTCTTCAATATCATTATCTTTGAAATGTTGATCTGAAGTTTTATCAAATTTGGATAACTCTCGCAAACTTTGCCTCGCATCGAGACACATCGTATGTTGTTTTGCTCTAATCGATGAACTCCACTTCCTTCGTATATGAACACTTTTTAAAAGTATTTGTCATTAAATAGTCTCTGAAATGTCTCCCAAGACATCTTGAGAAAAATTTGGATGGGTACGCTTCACAGACTCTCACAGAGAGGTCCGCTTCGCCACGGAACATAAAGGTGGCGAATGGAACCTCTCGTTCTCCGTGCATCCCAAGACATCGAATATCTTGGTAATTTGTTTGACCCATGTTTCCGCCATGATCGGATCCGCTTTCCCTTAAATTCGGTGGTCCCAATTCTTTGAAGCGCTTGCATTTGTGACAACCCGTGAATTGCTATCATTTCTCCTCAGTATTTTGAACACGAGTCTCCTCGTCGATTTTGCATGAACCGCAAAAAACTTCTAAACATCCTCGTTCATCATCTCGCTCCATGGTGTTGTTCACGGGAGGAACATTCTTGACTGTGTTGACGTTCTCCTCGTTGGTAAATCTGAGGCATCTCCACGGTCTCATTTACTCCATTGTTAATATTCTCATTCGACATTCTCAAAATCATCATAAAACAAGAGTTAATTAAGGAAATCAATATATCACATAATATCCCTTATATCTTGACCAACTAACAAATAAGCTTAGGTAGGACACACTAGCGAAGGATTTACTCGTCTCTCCCTCCTAGTTCTATTCCCCGATCTCCGCCAGGAGATCATATCCCTAAGCTCGATACCAACCGTGACGCCCCCAAAATAGGTATACATCACCCATTCGAGTTGTCGATACACGGTATGCAAACAACTACAACTTTATTATTACAACAAGAAAGCTGTGAGTTTAAATACAAATATTATCTTCTAGACAATATTTATACTCAAATAAATCCTCATCACATTTATTGATACATTATTTTACAAAATGGTGAGGACTACTAAACAATCCTTTCTAAAAAACCTTCATTCCATACCCGACTTGCACTCGCTTATATTCTCGCCTCCCGAGAAGAATGGAACAAAAAGGAAAAGGGTGAGCTCAACTAGCTCAATAAAGAATATTATGACTAAGATAATATACAACAAATTATCGTTAGTCTTCAACAGGAAAAATTTAATAGAATACAATAGACAACAAGTTTCAGATCAATATTCGCAATGAAATAATAATTCATAGTAAGAGTTACGTAGAGAATGAAATCTACTATAATCTATGAATTTAAAGTCCATCATCAATATTTTATACGTAACATCAATCAATATTCATCTCAAATCAAATATTCATCTTTGCACTACTACAGCCAAAGATATTCATTAATCGGTCATGTTCATCTCAACACTGCTCATCTTTGCACTAAAGGCCAAAGATATTCATCGATCTATCATGTTCATTTAAACACTGCTCATCTTTGCACTATGTGCCAAAGATATTCTTCAGAAATCATTCATCTGCACTACGTGCCAAAGATATTCAATAATATCATCATTTAAGACCGAGGATGATGAAAATATTTTTAAAGAACGAATCCGGTGAAACAAAATGACAAGGATTAAGGATTAAGGATTCAGTACTTTGTTTTATCCATGTCCAACAATACCTCAAAAATAATCATAGTGGTGTAAAATTCAAGAATGATCAAAACATGGATACAATCAAAGCTAGTATCCGTAATAGATATTTTGGACTAAAAGAAGAAATTTTATTTTTCTATGAATAGTGTCAGATACGTGAATAGTCAGATATCGTGAATAGTGCAGTATACTTGAATAAGAATCTCGACACCAAAAGATAGAAATTCCACAAAAAACATCTTCACGCTTCTTTAATAGTACTCGTGAATAAGAACTCGTGAATAGTAACTCATGAATAGTAACTCATGAATAAGAACTCATGAATAGTAACCCGACATGAAAAAGTTCCAAATTTGATAAAACTTCAGATCAACATTTTAGCATAATGATATCAAGAAATAATATCATTCTGAAAAAAATAATAATATCCCTTACCTCAAAGAATCAAGATTGGAAGGAAAAGGCTCAAGTGATGTTGAATGAAACTTGTACCCAATAAAGAACTCTCAAAGTATCTAAATACTCACAAAATACACTCAATAATATAGAGAGAAAGAGAGAAAACTTTGTTTCGGTGTGATTTTCAATTCTAACTTAAATTTCTATTTATAGGAAAATGTTAGCCTTACCAAGCAGACTTGACCTGCCACCGATGGCTTTTTACTCGCTACTATTGTCACCCACCACATTTGAAATAAAATTCAGCACATTTTTTCACCAACCACAAGTGGGGCCCACTCAATTCTAGAATTTTCCACCAAAATCAATTATAAACCTAATTTCCGAATCAAACACCTCTTAAAATTCATAACAAATCATTCGTGAATTTTTAACGGTTCAAAATTTGTGGACATATACTCAACTTATGTATGTATAACATACCCAAAAATTACCACAATCCAACGGTCGGATTAAAAATTATAACCCCCGCAATATATCTCAAAACCCCTGATTTAATTTTTAATACCTCCAATCCGATAAAATACTGATAAAACACCTCAACATAATTTCTTCATTTATAACCACATAAATAAATCCATCATTTATATCCACATAAAATAAATATTTCTTTATCATATGAATCAATAATTAATTATTCACAAATAATATTACGTAATCACAATTATGACAAACCAGCCGCTCCCAGAAAGAGGGGCTTCCAGATAAGGATTTCTCTCATTGGCGCGCAATTAGGTGACCAAACCTCTCCTCGATGTAACTTTCTAGACATTGCCAATAATGCTATCTAATAATATTATTCAAATAATATGAATTATTGATCCGATAATGGAGATAAATGCAGTGACAATTATTGAGCAATGAATAATATAAAATATCAACGCAAAGAATTATTGAATCAATAAAATAAAATATTGAATAAAGAATTCATTGTGAAAATTATTGAGTAGTGCCTTCACGTAAGGATCAATAATTCAACAATATGCATGCAATACCGTAGTGCATCTTGTGCAACCACGCCAGACATCGTATTTTAACCACGGGTATTCCAATGATCTTAACGGTCAGAATAACTACGCCGTTATTTATAACCAACTTATATTTGTCGTTTTTTCTTCATCCAATCGCTCCGTTATGGGGCCCACACATGGTCGCTACTATTGCATTTAATATTCCCCGACAAAGCATTTAATATTCCACCACCAAACGAATATTCCCCGACAAAATGAATATTTTATAACCACTGCTTATTTTGAAATATTTATGTATTTAACCCTTAACTATCCACATTAATCAAATCAACCCTTACTATTTCAAAATAATAAATAAAGGAAATTCCTTTTTATTTAAAAAATTTTTGGTCTTACAACCTCCCTCCTTATGAAATTTCGTCCTCGAAATCGACGACGACGTACTGGTGTTTCAAAAGGTGAGGATACCTCACTTTCATTTCGCTTCCAATTCCCGTGTCATTTCCTCTATAGCATGATTCCTCCACAAAACTTTAACTTGTGGTATGACCTTTCTTGCTGTAGGGACATACTCCTTCCTATCCAAGATCTTGACAGTACCTCCTCATACGTTAAGTCTTCTGCTATCTCGTCTGGTTCTAACTCAATAACGTGGTTCTGGTCTTTCACATATTTTCTTAAGTACGATATGTGAAACACATTATGAACACGAGACATACTTGAGGTAACGCAAGTCTATAGCTACATTTCCTACAATATCAAGAATTTGAAATGGACCAATAAATCGTGGATCGAGCTTTCTCTCTTCCCAAATCTTGTAACTCCCTTCCATGGAGCAACTCGCAATAAATACATGATCCCCTACATTAAATTCCACGTCCTTTCGATGAAGATCCGCATAACTCTTTTGTCGATCTTGTGCCGCTTTTTATATACGCTGTCAATCATTTGGATCTTTTCGGTAGTCATACGCATTTAACTTCGGGTCCCAACAATGTTGCTTCACCCACCTCATCCCAACATATTGGAGAACGACATTTTCGTCCATATAATGCTTCAATGGAGCCACACCTATACTTGCACGATAATCTGTTGTTGTAGGAGAATTCCACCAATGGTAAATACTTATCCCAACTACCCTTGAAGTCTAGGACACGTAGTCTTAATAAATCTTCAAGAGTTTGAATAGTCCTCTCGATTGTCCGTCCGTTTGGGGATGGTATCGAACTAAATCGCAAATCCGCGCCCATAGCTTTTTTGCAAGCTAACCCAAAATCTTGAAGTGAATCTTGGGTCACGATCCAAACTATGGATACAGTGCATGCCATGCAACCTCACAATCTCATTTACGCATATACTAGCAAGACGTTCAAGGAATAAGTCTCCCGTATCGGCAAGAAATGAGCAGACTTGGTTAATCTATCAACAATAACCCAAATAGCATTGATGCCTTGAGAAACCGTAGGAAGACCCATAACGAAATCCATGGTAATGTGTTCCCACTTCCATTCCGGAATCTCAAGTGGTTGCAATGGACCCTTAGGTACTAGATGCTCCGCCTTTACACGTTGACAAGTTAAACACATTGAGATAAACTTTGCAATCTCTCTCTTCATATTATTCCACCAAAATGTATGTCAAGATCACGATACATTTTAGTACTTCCAGATGGATTGCAAATGGTGTATTGTGTGCCTCCATCATAATCTTGTACTTCAAATCGAGTCGTTAGGAACACAAAGTCTAGAGTGGACTCAAGTATTCCTTCTTCATCAATTCTCGGCCCTAATAGCTCCTTCTTGTACTTTCTTCTTCATACGCATAAGCTCAAGATTCGGTGGCTCGAAAGCAACCTTAACTTTTTCTATTAAAGTTGGCTCTATGCGTATACTTGACATCATCGCACTCGCTCCTCAAGATATGATCTTCTACTCAACGCGTCACTACCACGTTAACTTTTACCGGGATGGTATGAATAGTGTGGTCGTAGTCTTTCAATAGTTCGAGCCAACGTCGCCGCCGATGTTGAGTTCTTTTTGAGTGAAGAAATATTTAAGGCTTTTATGGTCCGAATATATCTCCACTTTCTCCCATATAGATAGTGCCTCCATATCTTTTAATGAAAACGATCACGCTAACTCTAGATCATGAAAGTAGGATAATTCCTCTCATACTCTTTAAGTTGTCGTGAGGCATAGGCTATGACTTTCCCACGTTGCATGAGAACACATCCTAACCCTTTGCACGAAGCATCGTCAGAGATAACAAATCCATCCAAACAGATGGTATTGTTAGAAACAGTCTTTAAAATAAGTCTCTCTTAAGCTCTTGGAAACTTTTCTCACATTCTTCGCTCCAAACGAATTTCAGTATCCTTTCGAGTTAAATTTGAGTTAATGGAGTAGCGATTCGAGAAAACCCTTCCACGAATCTCCGATAATAACCAATTTAAGCCCAAAAAGCTACGACTTCTTGATCACCGACTTCGGTTGCTCTAACTTTGTATTACTTCAATCTTCACGGATCAACAGATACTCCATGTTTTGACACACATGCCCAAGAAATGCTACTTCCTCAAGCCGTAACTCGCATTTCTTCAATTTGGCATATAGTTGGTTTTCACGAAGCCTTTGGAGTACCAAATTTCAAATGGTGCTCATGATCTTCACGACTTTTGGAATATATAAGGATGTCATCAATAAAGACAACAACGATCTAACCGATCCAAATATTCCTTGAATACTCGGTTCATCATATCCATGAAAGCCGCAGGAGCATTAGTTAGTCCAAAGACATGACCAAGAATTCATAATGCCCATACCGAGTTCAAGGCGCTTTTGAATATCTCGATTTAATCTTCATTTGATGATATCCGTAAGCTAAGATCGATTTTTGAAAAGAATTGTGCTCGCTGAACTAGTCAAACAAGTCATCAATACGAGGTAGAGGATACCTATTCTTGATGGTGACATGGTTCAATTCCGATAGTCAATACAAAGTCGATACTCCCGTCTTTCTTCTTTACTGAATAAAACAGAGAGCACCCCCCAAGGAGATGTACTAGACGAATGAAACCGATGTCCAACAATTCCTCGTAGTTGGACCTTTAACTCTGAAGTTCAATAGAGCCATTCGATATGGGGTTTTAGAAATGGGCTTTGTACCGAGTTCAAGATCAATAAAGAATTCAACTTCACGTTCGGGGGTAGACCGGAAGTTCTTCGTGAAATACGTCGGAAAGTCAATAACAACAGAATATTATTCAAATTTGACGTGTCTTTATTCAAATCCATAACACGGGCTAAGAAAGCTCGACATCCGCTTTTTTCAATAAACGAATAGCTTTATGATTAGATATGATAGTGATTGATTTTAATGGTTTAGTTGCTTGAATTGCATAAAAAGTTGGTTAGGAATATGAAAACTAACAACCTACGTAAAACAATCAATTTTGGGTATGATGAGTAGTTAACCAATCAATCCCTAAAATCACATCAAAAGCAAGTATCTTTAAAGAGATAAGGTCAATGTGTAAGGTGATGGTGCCAACTTGAATCAAACAAGATTTATAAATGTGGATGTGATGAAAGTTTCTCCTAACTGAGTTTCCACAGATAGGTCAAAGTCTAATTTCTCCCGAGTCAAGTTTAAACGTTGAGCACACGCAGAGAGAGATAAATGAATGGGTAAGACCCAGATCAAGTAAGGTATAAACTTCGCAAGAATTTATAAATAGCTTACCCGTGATAACCTCGTTTGGGTTCTCGCATTATGACCGGTCATAACAAACGCTTCTTCCCTAATCGTTGACTTTGACTTTTCGGGATGATCTTTTGAGTCAAATCCTCACTGAACTAGGTTTCGCCATCGCATAATCTCGAGCGATATGTCCTTCCTTTCCACAACTATAGCATACCTTAAACTGTTGTGGGCGGTTTGACCGATATGTCCCTCTTTTCGCATTTGTAGATACGACCGGTGGTCGTTCTCTCCCTTAGAACCGATTCTTCAAGACCGTCGTCTTCACATAGTCGTTGTTAAATCTCTCTTTTTAAAATCTCCTCCCGACTCGCTTTCTTACATTTTCATGACCATGATTACCACCAGAGTGGTTACCATTTCTGTCCGTCTCGCTTTTTTCTCCGTAGGTTATCATTATTCGTTGATCGCTATCTCGTACGATCCTCGGTTATGGTCCTCGGTTGACCGTACTCGTTATCTCGCTTCTAATAATTGAGCCACATTTACAACATCCGAATAAAGAGAAAGTTTATGAGAAATGAGATATCTTGACGTATCGCGGTTTCAAACCTCTAAGAAACATCCGCGTCATCGTTCCTCATTCTCCACCAAATGAGGTGCAAAACTCGATAACTCGCAAACTTTGCCTCGCATCGAGACACCGTCTATGTTGTTTTTGCTCTAATCGATGAACTCCACTTCCTTCATACGACGAAACACTTCGAGAAAAGTATTTGTCATTAAATAGTCTCTCAAATGTCTCCCAAGACATCTTTGAAAAGGTTTGGATGGGTACGCTTCACGACTCCCACCCGATGAGTCCGCCCGCCACGGAACATAAAGGTGGCGAATGGAACCTTCGTTTCTCCGTGCATCCCAAGACATCGAATATCTTGGTAATTTGTTTGACCCATGTTTCCGCCATGATCGGATCTCGCTTTCCCTTAAATTCTGGTGGTCCCAATTCTTTGAGCGCTTGGTTGTGACAACCCGTGAATTGCTATCATTTCCTCCTCGTATTTTGAACACGAGTCTCCCTCGTGGGATTTTGCATGAATCGCAAAAACTTCTAAACATCCCCTCGCTCATCATCTCGCTCCATGGTGTTGTTCATGGGAGGAACATTGCCACTGTTGTTGCACGCTCTCCTCGTTGGTAAAAGACAGCATCTCCACGGTCTCATTTACTCCAATTGTTAATATTCTCATCGACATTCTCAAATATCGTCATAAAAACAAGAGTTAATTAAGGAAATCAATATATCACATAATATCCCTATATATCTTGACCAACTAACAAATAAGCTTAGGTAGGACACACTAGCGAAGGATTTACTCGCCTCTCCTCCTAGTTCTATTCCCCGATCTCCGCTTGAGATCATATCCTAAGCTCGATACCAACCGTGACGCCCCCAAAATAGGTATACATCACCCATTCCGAGTTGTCAATACATGGTACGTAAACAACTACAACTTTATTATTACAACAAGAAATCGTGAGTTTAAATACAAATATTATCTTCTGACAATATTTATACTCAAATAAATCCTCATCACATTTATTGATACATTATTTTACAAAATGGTGAGGACTACTAAACAATCCTTTCTAAAACCTTCATTCCATACCCCACTCGTACTCGCTTATATTCTCGCCTCCCGAGAAGAATGGAACAAAAGGAAAAAGGGTGAGCTCAACTAGCTCAATAAAGAATATTATGACTAAGATAATATACAACAAATTATCGTTAGTCTTCAACAGGAAAAATTTAATAGAATACTGATAGACAACAAGTTTTGAGATCAATATTCGCAATTGAAATAATAATTCATGAAGAGTTACGTAGAGAATGAAATCTACTATAATCTATGAATTTAATGATTCCATCATCAATATTTTATACCGTAACATCAATCAATATTCATCTCAAATCAAATATTCATCTTTGCACTACAGCCAAAGATATTCATTAATCGGTCATGTTCATCTCAACACTGCTCATCTTTGCACTAAAGGCCAAAGATATTCATCGGTCGGTCATATTCATTTAAACACTGTTCATCTTTTGCACTATGTGCCAAAGATATTCTTCAGAAATCATTCATCTTTGCACTACTGGGCCAAAGATATTCAATAATATCATCATTTAAGACCGAGGATGATGAAAATATTTTAAAGAACGAATCCGATTGAAACAAAATGACAAGGATTAAGGATTAAGGATTCGTACTTTGTTTTATCCATGTCCAACAATACCTCAAAAATAATCATAGTGGTGTAAAATTCAAGAATGATCAAAACATGGATACAATCAAAGCTAGTATCCGAATAGATATTTTGGACGAAAAGAAGAAATTTTATTTTTCTATGAATAAAGGCCGTATACGTGAATAGTCAGATATCGTGAATAGTGCCAGATATACTTGAATAGTAACTCGACACCAAAAGATAGAAATTCCACAAAAAACATCTTCACGCTTCATTAATAGTACTCGTGAATAATAAACTCGTGAATAGTAACTCATGAATAGTAACTCGTGAATAAGAACTCATGAATAGTAACCCGACATGAAAAAGTTCCAAATTTGATAAAACTTCAGATCAACATTTTAGCATAATGATATTGAAGAAATAATATCATTACGAAAAAAATAATAATATCCCTTACCTCAAAGAATCAAGATTTCTAAGGAAAGGCTCAAGTGATGTTGAATGAAACTTTATCTTGAACAAAGAACTCTCAAAGTATCTAAATACTCACAAAATACACTCAATAATATAGAGAGAAAGAGAGAAAACTTTTGTTTCGGTGTGATTTTCAATTCTAACTTAGCCCTCTATTTATAGGAAAATGTTAGCCGTACCAAAGCAGACTTGACACGCCACCGATGGATTTACTCGCTACTATTGCCACCCACCACATTTGAAATAAAATTCAGCACATTTTTTCACCAACCACAAGTGGGGCCCACTCAATTCTAGAATTTTCCACCAAAATCAATTATAAACCTAATTTCCGAATCAGACACCTCTTAAAATTCATAACAAATCATTCGTGAATTTTAACGGTTCAAAATTTGTGGACATATACTCAACTTATGTATGTATAACATACCCAAAAATTACCACAATCCAACTATTCGGATTAAAAATTATAACCCCGCAATATATCTCAAAAACCCCGATTTAATTTTTAATACCTCCAATCCGATAAAATATCGATAAAACACCTCAACATAATTTCTTCATTTATAACCACATAAATAAATCCATCATTTATATCCACATAAAATAAATATTTCTTTATCATATGAATCAATAATTAATTATTCACAAATAATATTACGTAATCACAATTATGACAACCAAAGCCGCTCCTCAGGAAGAGGGGCTTTCCGATAAGGATTTCTCTCTTCATGGCGCAAATTAGGTGACAAACCTCTCCTCGATGTAATTTTCTAGACATTGCCAATAATGCTATCTAATAATATTATTCAAATAATATGAATTATTGATCCGATAATGGAGATAATGTGCGATGACAATTATTGAACAATAATAATATAAAATATCAACGCAAAGAATTATTGAATCAATAAAATAAAATATTGAGCAAGAACTCATCGTGAAAATTATTGAGTAAAGGCCTTCACGTAAGGATCAATAATTCAACAATCTTTATCAGTAATACCGTGTGCTATCGTGCAAACCACGCCAGACATCAGATTTTAACCACCGGTATTCAACGGTCTTAATTCAGAATAACTACGCCAAGTTATTTATAACCAACTTATATTTGTCGTTTTCTTCATCCAATCGCTCACGTTATGGGGCCCACACATGGTCGCTAGCTGGCGTCGCATTTAATATTTCCGACAAAGATTTAATATTCCACGACCAAACTAATATTCCCGACAAAATGAATATTTTATAACCACTTGCTTATTTTGAAATATTTGCGTGATTTAACCCTTAACTATCCACATTAATCAAATCAACCCTTACTATTTCAAAATAATAAATAAAGGAAATTCCTTTTATTTAAAAATTTTTTGGTCTTACACAAACCGCCCACAACAGATTCAAGGTATGCTTATAATTGTGGAAAGGAAGGACATATCGCTTCGAGATTATACGATATCGAAACCCATTCAATGAGAATGGTGACTCAAAAGGATGTCGGAAAAGTCAAAGTCAACGGTTCTTGGAAGGCGTTTGTCGTGACTTCCATTAAAAATGCAAGGAACCCGAACGAAGTTATACGGGTTAGTCAATTATAAATTCTTGTGAAGTATATACCTTACTAGATATCGGTTCTACCCATTCTTTTTATCTCTCTTACTTTGCGCTCAACGTTTGAACTTGACTACGGAGAAATTAAACTTTGACCTATCTGTGGAGACTCCATTAGGAGAAACCTTTATTATATCCGTTTTTTAAAAATCTTGCTTGATTCAAGTTGGCACTATCACATTACCTGTTAACCTTATTTCTATAGAGATATTTGCTTTTGATGTGATTTTAAGGTTAACTACTCATCATGCCAAATTGATTGCTTTTGTAAGGTTGTTAGTTTTTTCATATTCTAAGCAACTTTGTTATTCAATTCAAGCAATCAAACCATTGTAGTCAAACATTTTCATATCAAGCCATGAAGTCATTCGTTTATTACGGATGTCAAGTTTTCTTAGTCCATGTTATGGATTTGAATAAAGACACGTCGATTTGAATAAAATTCTGTTGTTATTGATTTTCCCGACGTATTTCTGAAGAATTTCGCTTACTCCCAAAGCTTCGATATTAAATTTTTGTATCGACTTTGAACCCAGACAAAACTCATTTCTAAAATCTCATATCGAATGGCTCTATTGAACTTCGTGAGTTAAAAAATTCAACTATAGAATTTGGTACCGAGCCTTTATTTTGTGACTTCTTTGTGGAATTCACCAAGCCGAACTCTTCTCCGTAGGGACGTCATATTCGATGCGATAGTAAATCGATAGGTGTCATTGTGACGTCTTTATCCAAGATTGGGATATGAGTCGCGGTTGAGAGCAACCTAAGTCAAGAATCGAAATACGTAGCTTTCAGGCTTAGTTGGTTATTATCGGAGATTCGTTGAAGGATATTCTCGAATCGCTATTCCATTAACGCGGTGACTCGTAGAGATACAAAATTCGAATGGAGCAAGGAATGTGGGAAGAGCTTCAAGAACTCAAGAGGAGACTCATTTCAAAGACATGTTACGATCATGCCATCCCGAAAAGCGAACGTGGTAGCCGACGCGATGAGTAGAAGATTATATCGGAACGAAAAGTGCGATGATGTCAAGTATACGACAGAGCCAACTTTTATAGAAAAAGTTAAGGTTTCTCAAGCCACCGGCCGGAGTTGATGCGTATGAAGAAGAAAGTACAAGAAGGAGCTATTCCTAAGCGAGAATTGATGAAGAAGGAATACTTGAGTCCACTCTAGACTTTGTGTTCCTAACGACTCGATTTGAAGTACAAGATTATGATGGAGGCACACAATACGCCATTTGCAATCCATCCTCGAAGTACTAAAATGTATCATGATCTTCGACATACATTTTGGTGGAACAATATGAAGAGAGAGATTGCAAAGTTTATCTCGATGTGTTTAACTTGCTAACGTGTAAAAGGCGGAGCATCTTGTACCTAAGGGTCCATTGCAACCACTTGAGATTAGGAATGGAAGTGGGAACACATTACTATGGATTTCGTTACGGGTCTTCCTACGGTTTCTCAAGGCATCAATGCTATTTGGGTTATTGTTGATAGATTAACCAAGTCCGCTTCATTTCTTGCCGAGATACGGAGACTTATTCCCTGAACGCGTCTTTCTCGTATGACGTAAATGAGATTGTGAGATTGCATGGCATGCCAAAGATCCATAGTTTTAGATCGTGACCCAAGATTCACTTCATGATTTTGGGTTAGTTTTGTAGAAAGCTATGGGCACTAATTTATTTATCTGATTTGGCATACCATCCTCAAACGGATGGGCAATTAGAAAGGACTACTCAAACTCTTGAAGATATATTAAAACTCGTGTCCTAGATTTCAAAGGAAGTTGGGATAAGTACTTGCCATTGGTGGAATTCTCATACAACAATAGTTATTAAACAAATATAGGCATGGTTCCATTCAAGCATTATATGGACGAAAATGTCGTTCTCCAATATGTTGGGATGAGGTGGGTGAAGCAACATTGTTGGGACCCGAAGTTAGTACGTATGACTCACCGAAAAGATCCAAATGATTCGACAACGATACAAACCAAGCACAAGATCGACAAAAGAGTTATGCGGATCTTCATCGAAAGGACGTGGAATTTAATGTAGGGGATCATATATTGTTGCGAAGTTGCTCCATGGAAAGGAGTTACAAGATTTGGGAAGAGAGGAAAGCTCAATCCACGATTTATCGGTCCATTTCAAATTCTTGACCGAGTAGGAAATGTAGCCTATAGACTTGTGTTACCTCCAAGTATGTCTCGTGTTCATAATGTGTTTCACATATCTCGTACTTCAGTAAATATGTGAAAGACCGAACCACGTTATAGAGTTAGAACCGGACGAGATAGCCAAGACTTAATGTATGAGGAGGTACCTGCCAAGATTTTGGATAGGAAGGAGCATATCCTACGCCAAGAAAGGTTATACCACAAGTTAAAGTTTTGTGGAGGAATCATGCTATAGAGGAAATGACCGGGAGTTGGAAGCGGAAATGAAAGCGAGGTATCCTCACCTTTTCAAAACACAGCGACGACGCCAATTTCGAGGACTTAAATTTCATAAGGAGGGAGGTTCAGAAGACCCCAAAATTTTTAAATAAAAGGAATTTCCTTTATTTATTATTTTGAAATAGTAAGGGTTGATTTGATTAATGTGGATAGTTAAGGGTTAAATATGCAAATATTTCAAATTAAGCAAGTGGTTATAAAATATTCATTATCGTTTGGGAATATTCGTTTGGTCATGGAATATTCGATCTTTGCGGGGAATATTCGTACGACTGACAAGCAACCATGTGTGGGCCCCATAATGTAAAGTGATTGGATGAAGAAAACGACAAATATAAGTTGTTTTTAAATAACGGCAGTCTTGTTACAATTATCTTTGTTGGAATACCGTGGTTAAAAAACACACTAATACGCGTTGTTGAACAAAGAAGATACCAGTATTGCACCAATTATTGATTCTTACGTGAAGGCACTACTCAATAATGGTTACGTAATTATCGCTCAAAGATTTTATTGAGTTAATAATTGTTGCGTTGATATTTTTATATTGTTTGTTATTTCAATAATTGTCATTACACAAGATCTTTCATTATCGAAGCAATAATTCATATTATCTGAATAATATTATTAGATAACATTATTGGCAATGTCTAGAAAGTTACATCTAAGGAGAGGTTTGGTCATCTAATTGCAGCGCCAAGAAGAAGAAATTCTTATCGAAAGCCCCTCTTCTTTGGAAGCGCACGGTTGTCAATATTGTGATTCTCTCGTAATATTATTTGTGAATAATTAATTATTGATTCATATGATGAGGAAAATATTGATTTTATGTGGATATAGATGGAGAAAAATTTTAAAATGACAATTGTTGAAAATTAATATTTTATCTTTTTCTGATAAAATAATTCATTTAAATATATTATTTTAATAATATATTAACGGTGATATTTTTACAACGAATGTGGGATATATGAGTATACGAGGAGGAAGAGTATTTTTGTTGCAATAAATGATTAACACATGTTAAACATGTCGGTGGACCCCATTTATTGACTGAAATTTGATTATAAACAGTAAAATCGCTTGATTTGAGGATTTTGGCCAATTTCATTTGGAATTTGGAAAATTTTCTTTCGCAAAGTTGTAGAGAATTGAATTTCCTATAAAAATTCGCGAGATTCGAATTTTTTGATAAAAGACCTATTTATTGTGAATTATTGAAGTTCCGAAGTTCCGAAATAATTGATTTTTGGAAGTTTAAAATATTTTTAATTACAAAAACGTTTTTTCCATTTTTGAAACTCATTTAACATGTGCATGGTGGCTGAATTCAGATTCAAGATGTGGGCGTATGAATTTTGTTTATATATAATATTATTATATTCAATTTTCTGCTTTGGTGTTCTAAAGATTTTCCTATAAATAGGGTGCTTAGGTTAGAATTGAAAATCACACCGTAAATCAAGTTTTTCTCTATATTATCGGCGTATTCTTGTGAGTATTTTGAGTATACTTTGAGTATTGCTATACAGTGTGCAAGTCCAAGTCATAGCCTTTATATCAGGTGTTTCAATTTAAGTACTTAATCTTTCGAGGTAAGGGATATTATTTTTTTTCGTAATGATATTATTTCTTCAATATCATTATCTTTGAAATGTTGATCCAAGTCTTTATCAAATTTGGAACTTTTTCATGTCTGAGTTCTTATTCATGGGTTACTATTCATGAGTTACTATTCACGAAGTTCTTATTCATGAGTTCTTATTCACGAGTTACTATTCTGAGTACTATTCAATGAAGCGTGAAGATGTTTTTGTGGAATTTCTATCTTTTGGTGTCTGAGTTATTATTCACGATATTTGGACTATTCACACGTATCATGACTATTCACGATACTCAGATTATTCAATAGAAAAATAAAATTTCTTCTTTTCGTCTAAAACATCTATTCGGATACTAGCTTTGATTGTATCCATGTTTTGATCATTCTTGAATTTTACATCACTATGATTATTTTTGAGGTATTTTGGGCGTGGATAAAACCAAGTACGAATCCTTAATCCTTAATCCTTGTCATTTTGTTTTCATTGGATTCGCTTTTTAAAATATTTTTCATCATCCTCGATCTTAAATGATGATATTATTGAATATCTTTGGCCCAGTAGTGCAAAGATGAATGATTTCGAAGAATATCTTTGGCACATAGTGCAAAGATGAAGCAGTGTTGAGATGAACATGATCGATTGATTAATATCTTTGGTCCAGTAGTGCAAAGATGAAGCAGTGTTTAAATGAATACGACTAATGATGAATATCTTTGGCCTATAAGTGCAAAGATGAATATTTGATTCCGGATGTATATTGATTGATGTTCTGAGGATAAAATATTGATGATGGATCGTTAAATTCATAGATTATAGTAGATTTCATTCTCTACGTAACTCTTCTATGAATTATTATTTCATTGCGAATATTGATCCAAACTTGTTGCCTATTGTATTCTATCGATTTTTCCTCGTGAAGACTAACGATAATTTGTTGTATATTATCTTAGTCATAATATTCTTTATTGGGCTAGTTGAGCTCACCCTTTTCCTTGTTGTTCCATTTTTCTTCTCGAGGAGGCGAGAATGTTGCAGTACTAGTCGGGGTATGGAATGAAGGTTCTAGAGAGAGTTGTTTAGTAGTCCTCACCATTTTTGTAAAATAATGAATCAATAATTATGATGGGGATTTATTTGCATGTGGATATTGTCTAGAAGACAATATTATATTTAAACTCACAGTATATATTGTCGTATTTCACACGACATTTGTATTATTGAAGTTGTAGTTTGCGTTTTGTACCATGTATTTGGCGACTCAGAATGGGTGTTGTGTATACCTATTTTGGGGGCGTCACACTGACCATTCGATGGTAGCCTTTTTGGTAGGTGGTCCTTATGAATTTGTCAGGCCCTTCGTGGTAGGAAAACTTCATCGGTGTAAGGAGGACGGGGTGGACTCGCTAACCATTCGATGGTAGCATTTTTGGCAGGTGGTCCTTATGAATTTGTCAGACCCTTTGTGGTAGGCAAACTTCATCGGTGTAAGGAGGATGGGGTGGACTCGATGACCATTCGATGGTAGCCTTTTGGCAGGTGGTCCTTATGAATTCGTCAGGCCCTTCGTGGTAAGCAAACATCATCGGTGTAAGGAGGACGGGGTGGACTCGCTGACCATTCGATGGTAGCCTTTTTGGTAGGTGGTCCTTATGAATTTGTCAGGCCCTTCGTGGTAGGCAAACTTCATCGGTGTAAGGAGGACGGGGTGGACTCGTTGACCATTCGATGGTAGCCTTATCGGTAGGAGTGTCCTCATGGGTTTGTTATACCCTGCGTGGTAGACAAATTCCATAGTCCTTTTTATATTGTTTTACCGCGAGTGGCAAACCAATGCACCGAAGTAAGGAGGTTCGGTCGGACTCGCTGACCATTCGATGGTAGCCTTATTTTCAGGTGTGTCCTTATGAATTTGTTTCACCCCGTGTGGTAAACAAATTCCATGGTCCTTATATACTTGTTATACCCCGAGTGCTAAACAAGATCCCGATGGTGCAAGGAGGATCAGCCAAATTCACCTTATACATGATCTGTTTCACACTTCGGTAACGATAAATATGCATTACTTTATTTTGTTCAAGTGTTGAGTTCGGTTCATTATGTCAAGTCTATGATATTCTTTAACTAAACTGCTTATATGATCTATTTGCTTACCTGGTTCATAATTTAAGATTAAGTTCGAAAGCATCTTATTCAGTTTTCAAGTTGATTAATACTGAATTATTGACAAGAAATGTTCACCCAGAAGTAATTAGGCATGAAGTTGATATTTCATTAATATTAACTATTCACAAAAAGTTGGAATTTTTATAGAAAGTTCTACAACTAAAGGTAAAGGGGAGGTCATCTTCAGGATTCTTCTTTGTCATCATCGCTGTCTAAAAAGTCTAGAAGAGATGGATCTACCTTGGCCGCGACAAGCATTTTCTTACCTTTACTTCGGCAGATTTCATATCCTTTGGCATACATATGGACGATCCCATCGTTCAGCTCGTCGGATTTTTTTTATACTGCCTGGATTTCCTTACGAAGGTCTTCGGTCAGTGGCGGACCCAAATTTCTAAGGGCCCGAATCTCTTTGAGCTCTTCTTCAAACTTCTGATGATGTGCCAGATGCTTTGATTCTTTAGCTTGGATCGACATTTATATCAATGATTACCCGACTTCAGAATGGCGTTCTCCCTTCGGGCGGCATCCTCTTTGGCTTCTTAGTATTTGGGACGGAGGCACCCGAAGATAGCGTTTGCCTGCAAATGACCATTATTAGTCAATCAGTTCGAATTGATGGGCAGCGATGTGAATGGATACAGTCAAAATATCAAATTCCTTTAGTCCGATATTTCATTCCTTCGCCCATCAGGTCCATGATGGAACTATTCTCGAACCGATGATCATCGGTATCACGAACGCATGCTATTAGAGGTCGACATGGGAATTTCTCATTGGATTCTGGGAAAGAGTGAGGAATCTCTTGATATGCGCTCTACTTGTTCTTCGGACTCTTTGTCAGAAACCACGATTTCAACCAGGGTGTCCGAAGGAAGATTGGCTTCTGTGGGAGGTACTTGTGGCTCTTTAGCGGTTGGAAGAGTTATTTGGATTTTCCTCTTTTTTTCACGAAGAACTCGGGTCCGTTCATCAAGGGGCATATCGAGGAAGCACTCGTTGTAAGTCTGTGTGATGGGGTGTTTTGATTTTCAGCCAGCTTGCTTTCTTTGGCGAGGTTGGCTTGTCCCTTCAGTGGGAGTTGATTCTGTGGCTTGAGCTTCGGTAGTTAAAGGCGCTTGATTGGTACTTCATAGAAATTCATCGAAGATGAACCCTTTGTGTTGCTATTTGATGTTCACCAGATGAGCCTCGGTAAGCTATATTTTGGGTATTTATTGATCTTATTATAATTCCTTTTGCCCTGGACCGATGCCATTTATACTCTTTCATTAAACATCCTGTTTAATAAAAGACTGGGGAGCAATGTTGGGCCATGATATTTTATGTACATTGGGCCGAACTCCTTGGTGGATCCATTGGGTTATCACAGTTGGATCCTGGTGTTATTGGGCCTAGTCATTGGGCCAAATCATTTGATTTTGTGACGCCCCCAAAATAGGTATACATCACCCATCTTGAGTCGCCAAATACATGGTACAAAATTCAAATACAACTAATGTAAGACCCCAAATAATTAATAAATGAAATTTATTTTCCTCTATTATTTCTTTTAATTAGTAAGGGTTGATTTGATTAATGTGGTTAGTTATGGGTAAAATGCGCAAATATTTTAAATAAGCAGGTGGTTATAAAATATTTATTTTTGTCGGAGAATATTCGTTTGGTCGTGGAATATTCTTACTGTCGGGGAATATTCGTACGACGACGCAGCCTTGTGTGGGCCCCATAACGGAAAGCGATTGGATGAAGAAAACGACAAATATAAGTTGTTTAAAAATAACGGCAGAAGTTATTATCAATTAATAATCGTTGGAATACCCGGTGGTTAAAACACGAGAATACGCGTTGTCGCACAAGAAGATTACACGATATTGCACCAATTATTGAAGGCACTACTCAATAATGGTTACAGTAATTACTGTTTAGTATTTTATTTTATTGATTCAATAATTCTTTGCGTTGATATTTTTATATTGCTATTGTTTCAATAATTGTCATTTACACGTATTTTCCATTATCAGAGCAATAATTCATATTATCCGAATAATATTATTAGATAACATTATTGACAATGTCTAAAAAGTTTCATCTAAGGAGAGGTTTGGTCATCTAATTGTATGCCAAAGAAGAGAGAGATCCTTATTGGAAAGCCCCTCTATCCCGAACCGCATGCAGTTGTCAATAATGTGATTTTGTAATATTATTTATGAATAATTAATTATTGATTTATATGATGAGGAAAATATTGATGTTATGAGGATATAAATGGAGAAAAATTTTAATGTGACAATTGTTGAAAATTAATATTTTATCTTTTTCTGATAAAATAATTTATTTAAATATATTATTTTAATAACATATTAACGATGATATTTTTACAATGAATGTGAGATATATGAGTATATGAGGAGGAAGAGTATTTTTGTGGCATTAAATGTTTAACACATGTTTTGTGTGTTGGTGGACACAATTATTAACCGAAATTTGATTATAGCCTGTAAAATCGCCCGTTTATGGATTTCAATCAATTTCTGTTTGAAAATTGGAAAAACTTTCTTCTGCAAAGTTGTAGAGAATTGAATTTTCTATAAAAAATTGCGAGATTCGAATTTTCTGATAAAAAGCTATTTATTATGAATTATTGAAATTCCGAAATAATTAATTTTTGGGAGTTTTAGTTAATTATTTTGAGAAAAACGTTTTTTGCAACTAAGTTGGCCTCACATCTGATTCAAATGGGTTGAGATCAGTTGTCTAAGGTGGGCTAAGGAAAATGTGAAAAATATATTAATATTATATTCAATTTTCTACTTTGAGTTCTAAGCATTTTCCTATAAATAGGGTGCTTAGGTTAGAATTGAAAATCACACCAGAAACTGAAGTTTCTCCCTATTTCTCTCTCGATATATTGAGCGTATTATTGTGAGTATACTTTGAGTGTTGTTATACGGTGCAAGTTTCCTTCAGTCCTGTATCCAGTTTTTTAGTCAGAAGTACCGTCTTTGTGAGGTAAGGGATATTATTATTAAAATGATATTATTTCTTTTAATATCATTACGCCAAGTATTGATCCGGACTTTTAATCAAATTTGGAACTTTTGTCGGAGTTACTATTCACGATATACTATGACTATTCACGATATACGATTAATTATTCATGAATACGACACTATTCACGTAAAAATAAAATTTTTCCTTTTCGTCCAAAATATCTATTGTGGATACTAGCTTTGATTATATCCATGTTTTGATCATTCTTGAATTTTACACCACTATGATTATTTATGAGGTATTTTTGGACATGAAATAAATTTGAAATACTGAATCCTTAATACTTGTTCTTTTGTTTCCTTTGGATTCGATTTTCTTTAAAATATTTTCATCATCCTCTACCCTAAATGATGATATTATTGAATATCTTTGGCCTGTAGTGCAAAGATGAATGATTTCTTGATGAATATCTTTGGGTCGTAGTGCAAAGATGATGAGCAGTGTTTAGATGAACATAATGATCGATGAATATCTTTGGCCCAGAGTGCAAAGATGAATATTTGATTCAAGATGAATATTGATTGATGTTCTGAGGATAAAATAATGATGATGGACCGTTAAATTCATAGATATTAGTAGATTTCATCCTCTCACGTAACTCTTCTATGAATTAATATTTTCAATATGAATAATATTGCTCTAAAACTTGTTGTTTAATGTATTCTCTCGATTTTTTTCCTGTTGAAGACTAACGATAATTTGTTGTATATTATCTTAGTCATAATATTTTATTAGGCTAGTTGAGCTCACCCTTTTCCTTTTTGTTCCATTTTTCTTCTCGGGAGGCGAGAATGTAGCGGCAATTCTTAGTCGGGTATGGAATGAAGGTTCTAGATAGAGTTGTTTAGTAGTCCTCACTATTTTTGTAAAATAATGTATCAATAAATGTGATGAGGATTTATTTGGATATAGATATTGTCTAGAAGATAATATTTGTATTCAAACTCACAGTTTTACTGTTGTAATAATAAAGTTATAGTTGTTTCTGTACCATGTATTGACAACTCAGAATGGGTGATGTATACCTATTTTGGGGGCGTCACAACTAAATTATACAACAGTCGTGTAAAGTATGACAAAATACATGCTGTGAGATTTAATACAAATATTGTCTTCTAGACATTATCCACTCTCAGAAAAAGTCCCCATTACATTTATTGTCACACTATTTAACAGAATAGTGAAGACTACTAGCTAATACTATCATCCGAACCATCACTCCATTCCCCGACTCGTCTCAAACGACGCTCTCATTTCTCAAGAGACGATGAAAGAAAGGGTGAGCTCAACTAGCCCAAAGAAGAAATATTATGACTAAGATAATGCAGTAATAAATTATCATTAGTCTCCAACAATGTTAAACCGATAAAATACAATAGACATCAAGTTTAATTGCATAATGGATCAAGCAATCCATTAAAAAGAGTCAAGTAGAGAATAAAATCTACTATCTTTTATGATTTAAGAAGTTTTTCATCACTTTTATCGAGACTCAAACTCGACAATAAATAATCCACATCATCCATGCACTACTGCCAAGAATATTCATTAGAATCACGACCACAAATTCCATGCACTACGGGCCAAGGATATTTGTGTATTCATCAATGATCGTGATCATGCCAACAATCATCCATCAATGCACTACTACGGGCCAATGAGGACTTTTATCACATCATTTGTAACATTACGGCCATGATTACACCGAATAATCCTCAGTCATAATCATACCAAGTCCATCCATGCTCTATGTGCCATAGATGACTTTAAAAAAAATATAAACATGAGGATGATGACAATGATATAAGAATTCAATAAAACAAGTTCAAGAATTAAGTTATTCAGGAACTAATAACATCCAAATTATCAACATGATACTGCTTTGTAGAGTAAAATTCAAGAATGCTCAGAAGAATATTTTCATGAAAAATACTGGATGAAGCGCAAATATCAAGGATATTCCACTAATTTCATGAGGTATAGAAGTCAAAATTTTAACCAACTGAGTATAATAACGAATGGAATAACAAAAGAAATCACCATGTATGCCGGTGCTTGTGCATGACAAAGTTATTCCAACAGAATAATAATAACGGAACCAGGTCAGGTGAAATTCACACCGACAAGATGTTCCAACAGAATAATAAGTGCGGAATAAAAAATAATGGAACCAGGTCCGTTGTAAAATACACAGACAGGATATTCCAACAGAATAATAAAGACGGAATAATAAATAACGGAACCGAAGTCAAATTGTAAAACACATGCATAAGATATTCCAAATGAATAATAAAGAAAATGTAACCAGTCAGATGTAAAACACATGCATGTGATATTCCAATGAATAATAAATAAAGACGGAACCAGTCAAAGGTGTAAATCATGCATACATGATGTTCCAATGAATAATAAAGATGTAATAATAGAAGAATGTCACCAAGTATAGGGTAACTTGGCATGATATCTGAGTTATTCCAATGTAACAAAAAAGAAATGGAATAATGAAGTTCTCTTCTTGAATACAAAAGAATAATATCCCTTACCGTAAAAAGAAAAATATTCCAATTTGGTAGTATGAGGATATTCTTTAAGAAAACTTTCACTACGCTCAAAGCTTCTTAAAACTCTAAAGAAAATACGCCAAGATTATAGAAGAGAATTTCTCTGAATTTCTGGTGTGATTTCTATTCTAACTAAGCATCCTATTTATAGGACAATTGAAGGGGCACTGTGTAAGAAAAATTCACGGATAAAAAAATATTGTTAACTCATGGATGCAAAAAGTCCATCCTTCAACCAATAAGAATTAAGCGACAATATAATATATATATATATATATATATATATATATATATATATATAAACCACACATGTTTTTTATTTATATATAACAATATTATATAACCACCACTTGATTTTTATCCCCCCAAAACCAACATCAATCCCCCACACCCCCAAAATCACTTTCACTACACTCTTACACCTTTCACTATCACACACCCACTCACATCTTACACCCATCACTATCATACTAACTTTCCCACCATTTTCCACTTACACATATATTATATATATACACACATCATATATATATATATATATATATATATATATATATATATATATTCCCTCCCTATACGTAACTCCCATTTCAAAATTAATTCTTCAACACATATGGGCTCCACATGTGGCCCCTACATGTGGGCCCCCAATTTTAAATAATTTTATACCGATTATTTTGAAAATGGGTAAATAAGGGTCCATAAAATAAGTAAAACTTCATAAAAATCACCTTAATAATTTTAACAACATTTATCATCTTTATTACAATTCATAATATTAATCGACTGCGTGTCGTTCAGGAAGAGGGGCTTTCCAATAAGTTTTCTCCTATATGGCGCGCTTGATTAGGTGACCAACTCTCTCCTCGACAAAACTTCTGAACATCGTTAATATTGCAATTTATAATATTAATAACTCTGTCATTTCAATTATCGATTTAATAATATATAAAATATCGACAATAATTGAATCAAATAACGTGAAATACTACGCAACAATTACTATAAAGAATAATTGAACAAAACCGAGTGACTTCTCAAGTAAGTATTAATAATCAATATCGCGCTACTTATGCAACCACGCCGTATTATTGTACTTTTACTACCGAGTAGTTCAACAAAGATAATTGTGTAAAACTTTCGTCGTTATTTTTAATAAAATATTTTTGTCGTTTTTTCAATCAAATGACAATAATTATGTTGTGGGGTCCACCAATGATGATGTCTGTTAGTCGCATTTAATATTCCCAAATACAAAAGAATATTCCCCGACCAATCGAATATAATACAACAATTCGATACTTTTGCAAAATTTATAAATACTACCCACGATTATAACATTATATCAAATCCACTCCATAATATTTAAAAAATATTTCGAGAAATTTAAATCTTTATTCATAAAATAAAATTCTCATGATTTATATTTATTGGTCTTAAAAGTCTTGGGGCCGATCGTTGGTGACCCATTGGATGATAAATATCTTCACTTGGGTTTTTCACCGATTGATGATATGAGGATAATGGTGGAATCGACATCTTACATCGCATTAATGAGGATTGGACGATACCAATGCAGTGACAAAGGGATGGGATCAACGTGTAAGTTTACTTGCAAGTTAGGTGGTGTTAGGGGGGTCGATTACACGCAAAATCGAATTTTGTAGTATATCATAGCAAGGAAGTTATACATAAAAAGGTAACTGATAATTTTATCTCTCTCAATACACTAGATATTTTATCCTCCATCGTTAACCTTCATGATCTTCAGATCGATTTCTCACGCCGAAATTTATCCTCCGACGATCGAAGCCGTCAAGTTTTTGGTGTTGATCGTGTTTATTGTGTAGGATCAAAACGACTTACGTGATTGGAACGTGACAAAAAATTTTGACATTTACAATAATTATTAATGGTGTAATTAAATAAATTATTTATGATATTCAATTTTTATACCCTCTCTCTCCCTCATTTTTACTAATGCACTACATGGACATTTATGTCATGATAATAAGGTAATAAGTTATTGGAGAAAGAAATAGAGACATATTGCTTCTAGAGTTATTGACTACTCACTCATGACTCACCCACTAAAGAAGAAGGAAAGTGCAAAAAGTAAATGGATTCTACGAGATTGAAAATGGCTTTGACACGTGGAACAGATCTAAAGATAGGATGCATTTATTTATTGGCATTTGGCAATAGCCTTTAAACTTTTAATACTACTGTACTACTTTAATGTGCATTAAGAGGAGGAAGAAAGGGCCCGGTCATTACTAGGTGAGCAGATCCCGTGGTTCCTCGAGTGCCAGCCGCTTAGAGGAATGCCATCAACTAGAGCGCTATTGGCCACTAATCACTCGCTCGCCGGTCCCCATTTTTTTTTGTTTTTTTTTGTGTCTCTTCATTTAAATTTTGATAATTAATTTTTTATTTAACACCAATTAATTCTAAAATTAAATAAAAAATCAGATATCAAAATTTAAGTGAAGAAATACAAGAGAATAAAAAAAATAATAACAAAGGATCCGCTCTCAATTAGTAGTCTAGTCTAGTCTAGTGTAGTGCTTTCAAATGGTATCCAATGTTCCAAAACTTACTTACAGCAAGCACTATAACAAATAATCAAAAACAAGCACATAGATTATAAGTAGTAGTATAATCCTACTAAACCCTTACTTAATAAATCCTCAAGGATCAAAAACATAAAATTTTACACGACTTGTCAAGCTTTAATTTCAAACCTCGAACACTTGATGGAGCCCATGGATAAATCGATCTCGATTAAATTTTCTTCCAAGAGCTCCATCAGGCCATGCTGCCCAAAAACATCCAAATTTGGCAACTTGTTCTGCAAAGGCAAACATACATATTGCCCACTTGGAATAGCTATTTCAATCAGGCTTTCCTCATCGGATATGGATCCGTCCGATAAGTCGGTGCTCCGACCGGCGTCACCGGAATAAGGCCACCCAATATCAGAGTCTTGATCAGTTGTAGATAAATGTTCAATGCTCTCGCTTTCCGAATACAAATCTGCCGCCCCATTTATCTCATCCACCCCATTTTCTTCTTGGGTTTCTTGCTTCTTCTGTGATTTAGTCTCAGTTTCAGGCTGTAATTCAGTTATAACTTTCTCCACAAGAACATGCCTTTTTTTCTTTGAAAATGGAGAGAGAAAAGTAGATAACATCAAAACCAAAGATGTGAAGAAGAGGAGAGATAAAACCCCATAAAACCCAAAAAAACTGGCACAAATTAAAAATAAGCTAAAAGCAGCAGCTATCCATGATATTGAGTTATTGTGAGAACACACAGAGGAAGTCATCTGAAATTCAAATATTGCAGGGATTTTGGCCAGAAAAAGAAAACTTATAACAAGTGGGGTTGATGGATCTGTTATGAAATGAAAAAGAAAGCCGAGATTGGAGTGAAACTAAATCAACATTTCAATTTCTACTTCTTTTCTTCATCGGATACTACAACCAAGAATCATAAAGTACATATTATAAATAGGCCTTTATCAGCAGAGAATTAAGGCGTGAAAAAGATTGAATCCAGTGCTTAAAGTTAGAGAAAAATTTGGGTTTGGAGTTGGAATTGCACCGAAACTAACTAAATTGTTTTGTATATATGATGATATCAGACTACAAAACAGGGGAACTGATTCCCTAGAAAACCCCAAAACCCTGGGTTTCCACTTTATCAGTTAGTTTACAGGGTCAAAACATGGAAATTAGAGAAGCCATGTGCAGACCTCTGACCTCGCCACATGGCACTTTCCCTCCAATTTCCATTACAAGACAAACCATTATCACTACCGTACTCGAAAGCTTCATGGTCCTACCAAAAAGAATGAAGATTCAAATATGAATATTGGATAATACATGAAGATCTGTTCGGTTGTTAGTGTTTGGAATTTCAAAACCACCACACATTCTTGATTTATTGTATTCGAGTCTTAATATTTTATTGTAAATTAAATAAATTGTACGAGATTAGGTGGAATGACTTAAAATCGATGCTATTGAAAGTTTGAATAGGAGATATGAAGGTGTAAATGAAATGATTCATTTTATAAAAAAATATGTTTGATTGTTCTATTTTTAAAATGGAATGAATCATTCTTAATTCTATAAAATTTATGAATTTTATTATTCAGAAAATATATGAGATAACTTATTTCAACTTAAATAAAATGAATCATTCAACTCATCAATCTATTTTCTTATTTATTCCATTCATTCATTAATTTTGTTCTTTCCATTTAAAAGTAACAAAACACATGACCCAAAGATGTAAAAAGAAGCATTATTTTTATATGGAGTGTGCTTCAAAGTTGAAACAATTAACTTGACCTATTGTAAGCTCAAAAAGGCTCAACTTCTTTGTTGAAAATTTCTCTCTTTCTGCCAAAATCTTAAAGAGTACCCATTAATTACAAAAGGACCACGCTTCTTCTTTAAATTTTGAAGACCGGAACTGATCAAGACTCGAGAGAAGACAACCAAACCCTTTGGTCAAATATTTCAGAAAATTAATACTACTACTAGGTCTAGTTGAATTGATGACTCATGACATCAAAACTTTGCAAATGCATGACTTGTGTCAGACATCAGGCTTTCATTGGGACAAGTAAATGGGACACAACACAAGATCAAGAATTCATTTTGACTCATGCAACGAAAAATTCCCAGAAGCCCAAAAGCTAGCTAGCTAGCTAGGATAGGTAGTACCTACTTTCTTCAACATATATTATTCTTGTTTCATTCAGGCCAAATTTATTTGGATTTAATCAACCAACCCTTATGATGTAGCCCTTATTCTTGTTTCATTCACTTAGATGATAGTCTTGTTTGTTTGTTTGTGAGTTTATTTTTTTCTCTTTTGATAAGTTTGATTATAAAATTATATTTTAATTATTCCCAAAAAGTGAGTCCTTAAAAAAACAACAACTTTGTTCTTCTCTTTTGAAAGATAGCATCAACAACCATGATCACAACATATTAAGGCAATATTTACTTGAAAGGGTAATCTTTTAAAGTTTTGATGATATATAGTCCTATGCTTTTTATATTTGTGTGGTGCCCTTAATGATGGTTTTATGCATTCTTTGGACGTATGAAGCATTAATCTCTCTCTCTCTCTCTCTCTCTCCCTCCCTCCCCCCTCTCCTCTCTCTCTCTCTCTCTCTCTCTCTCTATATATATATATATATATATATATATATATATGAAATTGATATTTTTTTTATAAGGGAAATTTAAATATAAGGGAAATGTGATATTATTATAAGGTAGTATTCATATGAATGTGAAAAAGGAGTATCATCTTATTAATTGCATACAATAAATCAAGAATTCTCTGCATTTTGCGACCCAAACACACCAAAGTATTGGTCAAAAATAAATTCTATGAACCAATCAAACTCTTTTTATTGTAATTTAATTCTTGTTGATGCTACATAAATTTTTTACTAATGCTTAAGAATGTTAGCAAACCCATGTTTTTTTTTGGGTTGTGTTTTTATACACATATATAGTCCAACTATTTCCATCCAGTAGAATTATTTATATTAATATACGAAACATAAATTATTGACTTTTTTATTAAAAAAGGTGGCTCTTGAGTTGACATTAAAAATATATATTTGGGCTATTGATAATATCAGATTACTAAAATTTAAAATATTATTAAAATAAATATAAAATTAACATTATCAAACACTATCTTTATCGTCATTTGTCCATTTAACAAACGGGGACCAATAATAAAAGCGTAGTCTAAATGGATTGGATAACTTAAATCTGCATCCTCAAAGGAAACAAAACAAATCATAAATTTCCCTTTTTTTGGTACTTTTAAGAATACAAATTAAACTTGTGAGTTGAGCCCAAATTTTTTTTTGCATTGATGATGGTGCCACCTGACACCTCTTGGCCATTTGTAGCCCTGCAGGTGCTATATTATTTGCGAATTTAAAGGAATATAATACTAACTCCATTCCTAAAAATTATCGTTTTAAAAAAAAAAAAAATTGTTTTAAAATATTTGTCGTTTATAACTTTTAAGGATAATAAATTATTTATTTTTCTATATTACATGTACCTTCTTTCATTGTCCCAAGAAATTCTCTCCCTTAGTTTTCAACTTCTCATAATTAAAGGGATAGTGATGCAATTTCAAATAAATTTTACTTGATAAATGATACTTTCTTAATCCATATGCAAAAATCTTAAACGACAATCTTTTAGAACAGAGGTAGTACTATAGAACTGGGCGATCATTTTGCTCAAAATTTTGACTAATAAACATTGTTAACAAACTTTAATTTTGACTACTAAACATTGTTAACAAACTTTAATTTTCATAAACTTTTTAGGTCGAATTACATTTTTTTTCCTTCCAAATTGTTAAATTAGATAAAAAGAACAGAAACACTAAAAAATATCATTTTAAGAATTTAATTGGCAAAAAATAATCTTTAAGGACGACTTTAAAAGTGAGGGGCAACTTAGAGATATAAAAATGTCATTCAACCAACTTCTTACTCCATCTGTCCCTTAATATATATCGTTTTAGAGAAGTGTTTTTGTCTCTTAATATAAGTCGGTTTAAAATTTCAAGTAGATATTAATTGCTGAGTTTCTAATATTACCCGAGTATTAAATATAAATTTGGTTTACTCAATATTTTTTGTCCAATAAATAACACTATTTTTTCAATACAAGAATAATATAGACAATTGATATTATATTTAATGTTATATAATCATTTTCTTAATACTTGTGCACAACTCTAAAACGACTTATATTAAGGGACGTAAGGAATATTATCTTAGGCTATGTCTGTTTGCGAGTATTATATTTGGGATATGAATATTAATCTCAAATACTCCCTTCGTTCTTTAATATAAGTCATTTTAGATAATTATTTTTGTTCCTTAATATAAGTTGTTTGAGAATTTTAATTAAGCATTAATTGTTTTGTTTCCAATATTACCCCAAGTGATAAATATAATTTTGGTTCTCTCACTATTTTTTCTCCGATAAATAATACTTTCTTTTTCCAATACAAGGGCAATAAAAAAAACTGATATTATATTTAATATTATACAATAATTTCCTTAATACTTGTGCACAACTCTAAAACGACTTATAGTATTAAGGAACGAAGGAAGTATCTTGTTTGTTTTTAAATTTAGAGTCGAGACTATTAGTTTATAAATTATAAAATGACTTAATAATCTTAGAATTATAATCCTACGAATTATAAAACAGCGATTATAATTCTTCTAAATAAATTATAAGAATATCGAGCTTGGGGAAGATTTCGCCTTGAAAATAGGAATGAATAACATAATTAAGGAATCTTTTAGATGCAATTATCGATTCAACAAATTGTGAGGGGGGGGCATATCTAAGTATTGATGAATGTTTAACCAATAATTATTACTCCATCCGTTTGGGGGGGGCATATCTAAGTATTGATGAATGTTTAACCAATAATTATTACTCCATCCGTTTCTTAAAAAATATTTTTGATTCTTAATATAAATCGTTTTAAAATTTCAAGTAAGTATTAATTATTTAGTTTCCAATATTACCCAAGTATTAAATGTAACTTTGGTTCTCTCACTATTTTCTGTCCAATAAATAATAATCTCTTATTACAATACAAATGCAATATAGACAATTGATATTATAGTTAATGTTATACAATTACTCCCTCCGTTCCTAAAAGATTGTCGTTTTAGAAGGTAAAATTTGTTCCAAAAAGTTTGTCGTTTATAATTTTCGAGAAGAATAAATTATTTACTTTCCTATATTACTCCTACCTTCTCTCATTGTCCCAAGAAATTCTCTCTTTTGTATTAATATTTTTCAATTTTCCATAAAGGGGTAGTGATGGAATTTCAAACAAATTTTACTTGGTAAATGGTAGTACTTTCTTAATCCATGTGTAAAAACCTTAAACGATAATCTTTTAAGAACGGAGATAGTATTACCTTAATACATGTGCATAACCCTAAAATGACCTATATTAAAGAATGGAGGGAGTATAATCCTAAATTTTGGATTAGTAATCTTTCTTAGAATCAACTGCTATGATTTTATTACTCGGTCTATTCAGTAAAGAGAGACATTTTTTTTTATTGAAAGTGGTATAAAATGAGATAATATCTTTAAATTTGTAGTCTTGTTAAGTATTACGAGATTTTTCAGTTTAATTATAATTACAATGTGTGTACATACATGAGATATGTAGAAATTAAGAATAGTTCCACCTTAATTTATTTTATCTTATCGCATAAATTTTCGCGTTCGTCGCAGTCTAACTCCGTCATATGTTTGTCGACTTGAATATCATTTTCCTTAAATTTATTTTCATAGTTTTATTATCATGTGTCATACGTACCAACTTAACGACTTATTAATTTAAGAATAATTATAAAATAAAAATACATCTTTAATATTAATAATTTTCACAAATAAGACTATTTTTATTGAACAGAGATGGTATTTAGTTAAATACATTGTTCTACAATGTATTATTTGGTTGAAAGTAATAATTTCCTTCTCTCATGTAACTGTAGTCTGTATGTTGTTCCAAGCTTTCAAATAATAACCCAAGCCCTTAATACTAAAGACCCATTACCACTTATGAAGTTTTATTGAGGCCTAATATCATGACCTAAACGGGCCTAAGGTCGGCCCATTTTCATTGTTGGAAGTCTTTGTATTTGGTTGAAGTTGCATGATACCTTCAGCAACAAAAAATTTAAAACATGTTTTCATATCCGGACCGGTTATCGAATCAGAAAAGATACTGAGGGAATGATTACCGGTCCAGGTTGAATCATCGATTCGACTGGTGAGTCAACCGGATCAATCAATTTTTGACAAAAAATAATTTTATTGGTTTAAACTGGATTAGAGTGTCGACCGATTTTTATTTTAATCGATTGAACAGATAATTCGATTCAGATTTTAAAACCATGCTCATAATATCACTCACTCACTCTCTCTGTCATGATAAAGTCATATTTTCTCGATTTTTTGAATAAAAATGAATCTAATTTGTCAATTATTTTTTTATATTTGTCATTTCTTTATTTTGCAAAAAGAATCTTCTTTTTATTGATTATTGTATAAAAGGATAAAATACTTTCAAATTTATCATATTATCATACAGTTAAATTAAACTCACAACCTATTATTTTTAGGGATAAATGTGAAATAAAATAAAATCCATAATATTTACAAATTTTCCAAATAAAATTATTATTGTGGAACGAAAAGAGTATTATAATTATCATAAAACTAATGAAATGACTTCAATATTTTACACGTTTTCCCAAAAACGAAAAATTAGGTATTTTCCAACTTGCTTAAGATGGTTGAGTCATTTCGATTTTGAAAACAATTTTTTCTTCTTACTTTATTTCGATGACCAAGTTGAAAATGATCATCACCCGTATGACTTAGGGAGTGTTTGTTTAGAGCTGAATGGAGTTAAATGGCTAAACGAGTGAAGAAATTTGAATCTCACGGTCGTTTGTTTTTGATCTCGAATGGTTGAATCGGTAAGATGGACGAAACGAATTATAAGTTTCAGATTTTTTAAATTTGAATTCTTTGAACGAAAGAAATTGAATGAAGTAAAAGAAAATTAAAAAAAAAATATTAACTATTATATCAAGTAATATTAAATAAATTTACAATAATTTTGAATTTTTTCAGAGGAGTAAAATAATAAAATTTTGTCATTCAGATGTTTCAGACACGTCAATTATCAAACAGTTTTTTTCATTTAGATTTAGATTCAGCTCATTTAGATTTAGATTCAGCTCATTCAGATTCAGTTTTTATGAAACACCCTCTTAATTACATAAAAATGGGAAAAATAAAATTTCATAAAAGAGTAGGGAATTTTTTTTAAACTGAAAAAGAAATCACTTAATTACATAAAAACGGGAAAAATAAAATTTCATAAAAGAGTAGGAAAAAGAAATCACTCAACAAAAAAACAAATTCTGACGTAAGGAGAAAACACAAAAATAAAAGAAATCAAATAAAATATAAATTAAAAAAAAAGTAGATCAAGAGAAGTGTCACGCTCCTAACAGAAGAATAAATGAACTTCCCAATATCTAAATTAAAAATCTTCCTTTGGCATATTTAGATAGAAAACTTATATTTTCATATAAAAAATAATATTTTATATAATTTTTTAAATAAATATTAAGCGAGTTTCACTCTTATATTAGAGAAACTTAAATAAAAATATCAGTTTGTTTTATATATGGGCTCAGCTGATCAACCCATTTGGTCTAAAAATACATTTTTCTTAACTTGTGGGTCTACAACAATTCAAAGTAATTAGCAATAAGTTTAGGAGGACATTGTTTTAGTAATATTTTTAGCGATTTTTTTTTTATAGTACTTCTAAAAAAATGTATAATGTTTATTTCAACTGGAATTTTTACATAAAACAATATTTTATGTGTAATTTAGATACATACAAAAAATAAGATTGTACAGACTGTATAGATCCTTTTCTTATATGTATCCAAATTATACTTAAAATACTATTTTATATAAAAAATTTAATTGAAATAAATATTATATATTTTTTAAGAGACACTACAAAAAAAACTAAAAAAAAATTATTAGAATAATGTCCCACCAGAAGAACTCAGTAATTAGACCTTTTCATTTTAACATGGTACTAGTTCGGTGAGACATCGTGTCATCAAAATATAAGGGAGTTGCATTGCATGTGCAATTTCTTTATTTCCCAAAAGAAAATAGAAACCAATCACCTTTAGTCTTTTTCTTTCACTTTCGGACAAAGTCTAATCATGCAATCAAATCATATTGGAGTATTATTTTTCTCCTTTCATTATATTTATAAAACAACAACTTTTAATAAAAATTAAAAAAAATATCAATACACAATTGTGTATATTTTATTTATACACAGTCTATTAAAATTACGTCGTTTTGGTAGATTTATGTTTGATTTTTGATTTGAAAGGAGTGAATCTTTTTTAAAAAAATAAATATGCGAAAACGACGTAATTTTGACAGACTGTGCACAAATAAAATATGCACAACTGTGTATGATTATATTGCCCAAAATAATATTAAATTTTCAAATTGATCTTTATTATTAACTAAAAATATAGCACTTAATAATAAAATAGTCGTATGTTGAAATTTTTAAGTCACTTCATAGTTTAAAAAAAATATATACATCTAACTTCAAACTAAACGAAAATAAAAATATTATTTTAATTTGAAAACAAAAAGAATAGATATATAAATACTATTGGTGACATGAAGTTTTGAAGACCAACACTTGCACATGCATTGGCAAATATTATGGGCCATAAAAAATTTACATGCAAATCCACTATTTGTCTCTAATTGCGATGCCTGCTATAAATACGGAAATTTTGTAGGAGTAATAATGTTTGTGTAGCTGCACAGTTTATAAAGGGAACTGTTTTGCAAGGGAAAAAAAATGAAGTGTGTTTGACACTGCTTAAAAAAATATAATTATTGATTTTAATTAGTGTTTTTTCATTATAATTAATTAAAAAAATTAATTTTTGTTTGATATAATACTAGCAACTTAGTTATTAACGATAATTAATATATTGTCACAAAATAATTTTTTTTATCACAATTTTTGTCGCACCAATTGCCATCAAACCAAATTTATGTATATATTAATTTACTTATTGTGATTTTTTTTTAGTAGGAATCGCACCACTTACGATTGCAGTTGCTGTTTGGTATAGAAATCACTCTTTAATGAACCGCACCGTCTAGAGTTCTAAGTTTTTTAATATATTTCGTATTTTCGTGTATGTTTTAGAATTTTTTAAATTGTATTCAAGTATGATTGTAAATTTAATTTTAGAAATTAATTTTGCATGATTTAAGAATTTAAGTTTGAAACAATGGTTGTATTGCAATAATGTAGGTATCTTTCAATTTGAGAATAATTTTTTTTGAATTAACTTGTGATTGGTTTTCAAAAATTAAACTTTTTAGGCTTAAATATGATTTACTACCCTAAACTATAGGCTATATTCCACTTCGATGATCCACCTTTCAATTTTGTCAATTAGATGATTGAACTATTAATTTTTTTCGATTTCATTCAATTGAGTCACGCTTGGCGTCGGAAATTGACGTGGCATTTCTAAATGAATGCTTATGTGTAAAAAGAATATATATTTTAATGAGATCAAAGGACAAAAAGGTAAAATAACAAATAAAACAACTAAAAATTACACAAATAATATAAATTAGTTGTATAATTATTTATTTATAATTATATAAATAATATAAATTATTTATATAATTATTATATAAATAATATAATAATTATTTTAATAAAATTAATTATTTTATTAAAAAAACTGCATTTTATTATTATTTTATAAAAAAACTATGTTTAATATTAATAATAATAAAAATAAAAATATTAATGATAATAAAAATTAAAAAAACGTAATTTTTTGTAATAAAAAAATAAAGTTTTTTTGTAATAATAAAAAAAAATAGTTTTTTTTAATAAAAATAAAAAATTGCACTTTTTTTTTATCATTATTACTTATAATAATAAAATTGCACTTTTTATTTTTATTATTACTTATAATAATAAACTGCACTGCGTTTTTTTTATTAAAAAATTGCATTTTTTTATTACAAAAAACTAAGTTTTATTTTTTATTTTTATTATCATTAATATTTTTATTTTTATTATCATTAATATTAAAACATGCTTTTTTTAATAAAAAAATAATAAAACGCAGTTTTTTTTTAATAAAATAATAATTATATTATTTATATAATAATTATATAAATAATTTATATAATAATTATATAAATAATTTATATTATTTATATAACTATAAATAAATAATTATACAACTAATTTATATTATTTGTGTAATTTTTAGTTGTTTTATTTGTTATTTTATCTTTTTGTCCTTTGATCTCATTAAAAATATATATTCTTTTTACACATAAAGACTCATTTAATTTATTGTGATGCCGCTGTCACAAGAATTTCTCGATGATGGCAGCCCAATTGAATGAAATCGAAAAAATTAATAATTCAATTATCTAATCGACAAAATTGAAAGTGATCACCAAGTTTTAATATAATTTATAATTTAAGTAGTAGAATCATATTTAAGCCAACTTTTTATAGTTGAGTATTATTTATAGTAGTAAGTTAGTAATGTTTGAAATTTATTTTAAATTTAAAAAGTATGACATATTTATTTATTTTTTAATTAGTTTTTGAGGAGAAATCGCACCGCATTCTTCAAAATCGATCTAACCACTTTCGTGTTTCGATTTTTAATTTAAGCAACGGTATGAAAGTGATTTCATATGCAGTTTTTGGGATCCGGTTAGCATGTAGTTATTTTTTTGATAAGTTGATCAATTGACCAATAGAATATTGATACACATACAATCTCGCTTGTGTGTCAGTATTCTATTGATCAATTAACTAACTTACCCCAAAATAAACTTAATAGTAAAGGTAAATTCTCTTACACTGTCAACTCTCTCACTTCTGCGTTCATATCTGATGCTAACATCTAACAACCAGCTAGCTAGATATGCCTAAAGATTCTTATAAAATTAAAAAAGTTCCTTTTCTTCACCACTTTTCCTTTCTTTTTGCATTCTCTCCTTTTATGCCTTTCTTCTTTGTTAAAGATTCTTGTTTAATTTCTCAAACACCAAATCACTTGAGGGTGAACATTGCTTGTGGTAATATATCAAATATGAAATTCAAATTTTATACTTTTTTTGAGAGTTTAATGGATGTATAATTGTCTTAACGATATTTATCTCGTGTGTTAATTATTAATAGTAACTTAATGACAAAAGAATCTTATAAAAAAGTTACTTACAAAATGATGTAGCTTATTGTTAAAAAACTATGTTTATCCGTGTATAATGGATCATCCACTAATTACACCCACTTTATTTTATAAAAAAAAAAATTGTCACCGTAACAACACTCGTTAATTATTATTATTTTTTTTAGACTGAAATATGTACCATGTAAAACTCAAGATTTTTTCATAAATTTGACAATCACATACATTAGATTCATAATTACCTTATAAATTACTAATATATAATCTCTCAGTTAGAATTTTGAGCATAAATTAAAGTGGGTGTCATTAATTATTTGAAATAATTTCGCATATCAATGTGTTCTACTCCATGAGTAGATTAAATTAAGTATTTAAAAGCTCAAATCTATTTTTTGTGGAAGGGAGAGGACCTAACCAGGTTTGGTATGAACTCACACACGCGCGCCGCCGACTAACTGGTCGGGCGAGGTTCGTGGGTCTGGTCCATGTATAAAATTTTTTGGACAAAATTTATTAAATTTTGTCTATTTTATTTTAGTTCTATTATCAAAATTGTGTAATTTTGATAAATGTTATTTTATTATCAAAATTGTGTCACTTTCGGAGGCGTTATCTGCCGAACGGACGTGTTAATACTACGTCGTTTTGGGAAGCGTTATTCTGTCTGAACAAATGCCCCAAAACTACGTCGTTTTTGCCTGAACGAACACACCCTTTTCTGCTAAGCTTAAAATTATGTCGTTTTTGTTATGCAAAGTCTAAAACTACGTTATTTTTTGGTCCGAACGGACGCGTCTTTTTTGCTAAGACTTAAAACTACATCGTTTTGACTAAACAGTATCTTTTCAAGAGGTTGCATCCCTTCAGACAAGTCACTAATCTCTCCTCATTTTAGGGTCTTATTTTTAAATAACGATCATATGAGATTTTTTAAATATCTTAAAAGTTTTGCAGAAGATATTTTTACATCGAAAAAATAAAATAAAAAGAACTAATTTGAAAATCCGAACAGAACCATGTAAATGTTTGAGAAACCAAACAACTGATATTTTCAAATTGCAAAACTAAATTATAGATTTGTTTGACCACTCCCGTTTGCAGGTTTTAACTCCCAAACTCACCACATTAATTTTGATACTTTGCATACTTTGCATTTGAGGGCGTTTGATCACTGTAAATATTAAGGGGCTGTTTGTTTAAAACTAAATGGAGTTGAATTTGAATAGCTGAATCGGTCAGTACGTTTGTTTTGGTTTGAATGGCTGAATCGGTAAGATGGACGAGCTGAATGACTAAGTCAAATTTTTTTAGCTGAATGAAGTAAAAAAAAAATTTAAAAAATTAAAAATTTTAAAAAATATTAACTATTATATTAAGTAATATTAAATAAATTTACAACAATTTTAAATTTTTTCAGAAGGGTAAAATAATAAAGTTTTGTCATTCAGATGTTTCAGACATTTCAATTATCAACCAGTTTTTTTCATTCAGATTCAGATTCAATTCATTCAGATTCAGATCTATTCAATTTTTATCAAACACCCCCTAAGATGATATTTGTTTAGAAATTTGAATTCATTTAAATCGATCAAATGAGTTTATTTTGGTTTGAATGGCTGAATCGGTAAGCATTTGATTTGACCGAATGACTAAGTTTCAGATTTTTTTAAATTTGAAATAGTAAAGAATGAATTAAATAAAAATAATAATTAAAAAATAAAAAAATATTAACTATTATATTAAGTAATATTAAATAAATTTACAATAATTTTGAATTTTTTCAGAGGGGTAAAATAATGAAGTTTTGTCATTCAGATATTTCAGACATGTCAATTATCAAACATATTTTTTTATTCAGATTCAGCTCATTCAGATTTAGATTCAGATTCATTTAATTTTTATCAAACACTCCCTAAGTAACCATTAACCAAATATATTATGAATTTGTTTTGCTTCTGATGTTTGCGATGATAGCGTTTAAACCTTCAAATGCACCACATCTATTTTGATGTGTTGCATTTGAGGCCTAAATATTGCGTTTGTGAATTAAATAAGATAAGTTTAAAATAAAATACTACTACATTAAACAAAAATAATTTTTTGTAAGTATATTTGAACTCCCAAACGTGCTAAATGCACCAAATATTACAAACTTTGAGTAAACGTGACACATGGTGAGCTTGAAATTCCCAGATTAAGCGAGTATCTTGCATTTTTATGAACAAAATTTCTTAACAGATTATTTTTATAAAAATGATTCCAAACATAAAAATTGTGGGGCATGAAAATGAGATGGCCATTTCCAAGGTCACATATGCATGCGCCAGGCCTCTTTGTTTTTATTTGGACATAAGGTTGCAAACTTGCATTACAAAAGTAGCCATACATTTCATATGAGAGTGATACATCATCATACTTAACTTATTTTAAACGTTTAACCAAAATAATAATACTTAATAATAATAATAATAATTGAAAAATTAAAGTTGAAATAATTGAATTACACGGCGTGGTGGGTTACGATTAGTGACTGCAAAATTATTAAAGCAACTGGCCATAAGCCGGTGACTAAATAATGGAACATTGCTTTTAAAAACATAATTAATTTATTAATTCATTAGTCCAAAAATGATCTTCCAAAGTCATCGGAGTATAAAATCGCTTTTTATTAGTCATTTCACGGAGAGAGAAACACTTAATTTAATTAGTAGCAGTAGTAATAACAGAGAGATAATGAAAGAGAAGACAAAAAAGGCTTTCCATCAATAAGGAATCAGCATACAAAGCTGCTAAAATCATGTTTACTGCCCTTTGAGTTAAATTATGGGTATGCTTTCTTTGGTGCTCTCTGCAATTTATAAATAAACAATATATATATATATATATATATATATATATAGAGAGAGAGAGAGAGAGAGAGAGAGAGAGGGAGAGACTTGGGTCTGCTTTTATTTCATTGGGTTTTTTCCTAGTGTCATTCTAGTATATGTTTTTGGTTAAATCTTGATTCTGAGAAATTATTGAGTGGGTTATTTTCTTTGTTTATTTGAAGAAATGGGTAATGCTAGTGTGTTCAGAAGAGAGGAAGCTGGTGGCCCCTCTAGACCCAAGAGTGAAGAAGAACAAGAGGGTGAAGAGTACATGGAGTATGCGCATGTTAGCTATCATGCGCCTGCGCCATTTCCAGAGTGTATGCTTCAGTCCCCACCTCATAGCCCTAGGGCTTACCACTCACCTTTGCTCTTCACTCCACAGGTCAGTTCTTTGGTATTTTCTCTCTGTAATACAATATACTGATGTGAGCATTTTCAAGATATTTTTACTTTTTACTTTTTCCTAAATCTTGTAGTACATTTTCCATTAAGGATAAGAGAGATTAACATTTTTGTCTGTCAAAATGAAATCTTTAATGCATATATGCTTGGATTGGTGCTTAATGTATAAAGGGTTTAAGAGTGTCTTATCAATGAACTAATGGTGGAATTTGTAGTTTTTATACCATTTAAGGATAATTTTGAATAGTTGTATTGGGATTATTATATTGGCAAGCATATATTCTTTTCAATACTTTATTTGGATTTGTAGAATTTTGCAGGAATGCTTATATTTTACTATTTTAGTTTCCATAAGCCTTTTATTTGCAGTCTTCTTTGTAATTAAGAGGAAAAAAAAGGTGAGGTTGTTTTGCACTTGTTTGGTCTGATAAAGTTGTACTCTGAATGAAAAGGTTGAAACTGATGTATACAAATTTCATATATGCATAATGTCTTGGGTTAATATGGTGAGGAGCTTTAATGGGGAAATACATGCTTTAGATTTAAAGAAATTTGGCTCACAACTTGTTGATATGGGACCATGATCCTTAATTGAGATTTGGTTGTACATTATATTCATTTTCCAGCTGAACTTGGAACCTAATTGTAGCTCTGTGAAAATGTTTTTTTTAGGTATATATTAAATAGTTTGGACTCTATTCTATACTCAGGTCTGTGTTACTCCTTTACAAAGGCATGATCTGATTCAAATCCAAAGGGATGAACCAAAGCAAAATGCTATGTTTTCGGAGAAAAGGATACCAACATTGATGACATGGAATCATGACGGCAAGCAAGTGGCTATTGAGGGATCATGGGATAACTGGAAGACAAGGTGTACTGCTTGTTGAAGTTTCTTTTTTCACATTAATCAACTTGAGCTTATGCTTTATACATCTACGACCGACACTTGTAATTTTTCTTTTATCAGAGAATTCTTGCAGAGATCAGGCAGAGACCTGGCTGTTATGAAGGTGCTCCCATCAGGCGTTTACCATTACCGGTTTATTGTTGATGGACAGTGGAGGTTTGCTCCAGACTTGCCACAAAAGCGCGATGATATGGGGAATATTTTCAATATTTTGGACTTGCAGGTAACTTTCATTTACTATTTCCTGAAAATCACTCTTATACAATACATCAATTTATGTCTAAACTCTAGAACAATTGTTTATTTAATGCTTCTGCTTGCCTCTCTGTTCTGCCGATGATTGTTTTGGCAATATTCATTGGTTGGAAGTTGGCCATTACTATAGTTGGAATGGAAAAGCTTTCTATTTTTGGATTATCAACACGAATGCATGCCAAATTGGTCTACAGTATAATCATACACTGGCATGTCACGTGTGATATGATATGCCTTGCGCTTTAGGTACTACACGGGTATGTGTTTTTTATGTTAATAGGATGATAATCCATTAATCTGGCAATGCAGAATTCATGGATTTTCTTTCTTATCATAGATTTTCTGTTTAAGCAAGTAGTGAGAAGCTGAACATTCTTTTAATTCTTGCATTTTCTAATTAAGTAGAGCCCTTTTCAGAAAACTATTTCTTTTAAGAAAAAATGTCAATTTTTCCCTACTAAATTCAAGTTGTTTCAATCCTCTATGCTTTTTCTATTAAATTTTTAATTCTTAGTAATTACTTTTCGCTTATAAGTGTGGGAGAAAAATAACATTTGAGTTAGTACATATTGTAAGCATAACGTAAAATATAGTACACAACTTGCATAGGAAATGTATTTGTTTTTTTTTTAATTAGGAGATGAATCACAAATTTGACCTTCAACTCATGTTGGTCGGAATTTCATTTAAACTATATTATAATATCATAATTAAACTTTATATTCAGAAGATAATACCGAGTTAGAGATGCTTAAGTGTGGATTTGCAAATTCTTAGTCACAGCTGGTAAGTGGAGGTTCTTCTAAGTTCTTGAAAACAGAAGTAGATTTGCAGAAGTTGTTTTGATTTTAGGATATGGGGATAACTTATAACCAACGATTGAAGATAAGGTTTGATGCTGTTTCCTGATCTTGTCATGTTGCGCTGCTCTTTTAACATCTCTGACAATGTCTAGTGAAAGTTACTGACCTCATCTTCTGCTCTTTAAAGTATGTAATGCTTTTGGAAAGATAATTAAAATGACTCATCACCACACTCTTACAACATTCTCTCTGTTGTGTAAATGTAGTTTAGCCACCAATGTAAATAAGTAATAACTAATCAACTATATGCATGGTCAGTTACATTACCAAAAGAAGAAAGCAAAAAAGGGTGAAATTAGATATGCTCCTTGAGGAGGAGTCAGTAGTATAAGCTCCATTTTCTTCTCTATAATTTATGTATTACTGCTTATGGAGGGAGATGATGGTTATCTGGAACATATAATGCTCAGTTGTCACACTTATATTGGTTAACTTTTGAAGTAAAACACTTGAGCATCTCAAGAATCAGGCATGGTAGAGGATAGAACGGTGTCTATAATTGATTTCTTATGTGTAATTGTTGGATATTGCCATATTGGGTATCCAAATGGGTCACCTATGGAGGGTTCAACCTGGTAGGTTTACTTAACTAACTTCCCACTTGACATAACTTGGGAAAGTGGTTCAACCTACTTCCGTGTTAAATACCCATCCGTCCTCTATCGATCAATTAACGTGCAATATTCATTCAGTTGGCCAGAGCGCTCCCAATACACAGACCAAACCCTAATTGTTACGTAACGTGAGTTAGTGCTCCGTTCTTGATCGTAGTTCGGAGACGTTGTTGGGTTAAAAAGGAACAACATGAGGTTTTTCGCATCAAATGCTTAATCACGCTTCAAGAGTTATGCCTTTGATTCTCCTGATTATGTGTAAATATGAATAACATTAGTATTAAAATCCCTTCATTGGTATCAGAACATGGTTGAATGATCTCATGTATGCTATGTATGTTATATTTACACACTATGTCATGATTGCTTGTTTAAAAAAGTTTAAAAACATCATTAATGATAAACTTAGATACACTAAATGTTAGGGGCTAATATTGTAGTATATTGTAACCTAAACACAGTGTGTACGATCTGCATAATTTGGGTTTAATTGGATAATTAATTTGAAACACTAGTTTGCAAAAAGTCTTTTTTGAACAACCATAACTTTTTATGTGTTTGTCCTTTTTGAATGATTTTGGTATGTATGTGTAGTATATCTTACAAGCTTTTCAACGATATATTATGGGTCTAAATCGGAGCTATATAGAGTGAGATATGGCTTCTCAAAATTTTAGTCGCGAAATGACATTTCTGTAAATTTTGGTGGCTGGAAGTTGAAAATGATCCGCGCCCGACCCGCGGTTCTGACCCGCTTTGACATATTTTTCCTATTTAATTTCCAGAAAATGATTTATTAATTGTTTTTAGCATAGAAATTAATTTAAAAATAGTAACAATGACTATTAAATTTTGAAAAATTAATAGAAATTAATTATTGGCATATAATTAATTATTATACTGAAATTTGGAAATATTGACTGTTTTGGATATTTTTGGTTAATTTTCTACCTATTAATTAGTGGCTTATTAATTATGAAAATTAGCAAAATATCACCAAATTCCAGGAAAATTACAGTGACTATATTATGATATTAAGTTACTGTTGTGAAGTTTTCAGACGAAAATTATCTATTTTGGATAGTTTTGGTTAATTTTCAATTAAATGTGCAGTAGTTTATTAATTATGATAATTAACATGATTATCAGAAAATTCTAGAAAATTACAGTGATCCTTTTATGATGATAAGCTACTGTTATAAAAATTTTTGGAAGAAATTAACAGATTTGGATATCATTGGTTAATTTCCAACTATTTGTGCATTGATTAATTAATTGTGATAATTAGCAAAATTATCAAAATAATTTCCAGGAAATTACAGTAATGTTTTATAATGTTAATATATTGTTAAAAAAAAATTTGGGATGCATTTTAATGTTTTTATAGCATACTTGGTATAGTAATCGAGTAATAATGCCTATTATTTAATTCCATTTATTAATATTTATGGGATATTAGTTGTTGGTGCTTGGAATTAAATTAACATGCTATAATTACATGTATACCCCTATTCCTAGTCGGAGTGATTTAGGTTGTAGTAATTTAATTAAATTATTCCCTAAATTACATGTCTTGTGCGCTGAAAAATTAAATTTAAATAATTATACATTTATATGGATTGTGATTCCTAAGCTTAGCCAAGTCTCCCTTCTATATTTATGTCTCATTATTTTTATGTTAATTTGGTTCATGCGGCAAAGATATCTTATAGACTGTGAACATTGAATATCTCTAATAAATCCTCATATTTAAATCAAAACAGAAAATGGCTTCAAAACACATTATCACAGACCTTAACTAAGGAAACAAACTAGATGGAGATAACTATGACGTGTGGCACCGGAAAGTGAGGATGGTTTTGGAGGAGCAAGAGGTTGAAGAAACCCTGTTGTCTAAAATGGCTAAACCAGAGGGTGAAAATGCAAAGGATCCGATCAAGGTTGCTGCCTTTGAAAGTTGGTGTAAAAAGGATCGTATATCTCGCATAACGTTGCTGAGCTGCCAGAACAATGACTTTCTGTTTGAGTATGAACAATACTCTACTGCACACGATATGTGGGAGGCTCTCAAAACTAAGTTTGGTGGCACCTCGTTGACAAGGATGAGGGAATTAGCCATAAGGTTCGATGGTTACAAAAAGAAAGATAACCACACTATGAAACAACACCTTCGAATCATGGCTAATATGATCCGGGAGTTAAAATCCAGTGGTACTCAATTGTCAGACGAACAACAGATTTCAGCGGTGGTTCGATCCCTTCCCGATAATTGGGAACATATGCGGGTCAACATGACTCATAACGAGAATATCAAGACCTTTGATGATATTAAATGCGTCACTGAGCTTCGAGGTTGGCGCTTGATGTTATTAAGACCTCCGAGGCATATGTGGCTGAATCAAACTCTTGTAGAGGGTTCAAGCCTAAGAAGGGGAAAAAACCTGCTCATCCTGCTGCGCTTAAAGGGGCTGCGAGTGGTGGTGCTGTTAAGCGTAAGAGAGGCAAACAAGGTTCTGGTAAATAGTTCAAAACCAAGATGACATGCTACAATTGTGACAAGGCGGGACACTTCGCTCCTGAGTGCACTGAGCCGAAGAAGGTAATTTCTAGTCCTAATCTATCTATGTGCTTAGTATCAAGTACTATTTTTGTTGCTTATTCTCTCCATATGTGGATTATAGACTCCGGAACAACGGACCACATAACTAGAGATCAGAGTGGATACGTGGAATACCGCTGAGTTCCGGTTGACAGAAAAGTATACATGGGGAACGATTCCAATGTGGATGTGCTAGGCATTGACACTTACAAACTGGAAATGCGAGGATGCTCAACATTGATCCTTTATGATGTACTTTATACGCCGGATGTCTGGCATAATTTATTTTATGTTTTATTAGTACTTCGTTTAGGCTATTCTGTTAGTTTTGAGAATAATTCTGTAATAATTTCGCATGGGACGGACGTTTTTGGACATGGTGGTTTTATGATGAATTGGTTTATGATTTTGGATACTATTGATTCTAGCAGTAATAGTAGTGATTATTATTTCTTACTTGTTGAAAATGATCATGATGGTTCAATTCAATGGCATGCTAGATTAGGCTATATTGGACAAGATAGAATGGCCAGGTTAGCTCGAGCAGGTCTTTTAGACCCACTTACTAAGGTCAATCTACCCACATGTGAACATTGTTTGGCAGGAAAATCAATTAGAAAACCATTCGATAATGCCACTAGAGCAGAAACACCATTGCAACTTATTCACTCAAATATCTGTGGTCCTATGAATGTGAAAAAAGCATGGACGTTCCTATTTTCTCACAATGATAGATGACTATACGCACTTCAGGTACAGTTTCTTGATCTCTCATAAGTCTGAGGCATTAGATTGCTTTAGACGTTATTTGATTGAGGTCGAGAATCCGTTAGATAAAAGTGTTAAGGCACTTCGAACTGACCGAGGCCACGAGTATCTGTCCGACTAGTTTAAAGAACTTTATGAGAAAAAAGGGATAATCAGGAAACTGACAATCCCAAGAACTCTGCAACAAAACGGTGTGGCGGAGAGGAGGAACCGAACATTATTAGATATGGTTAGGTCTATGATGGCGCAAGCAAATTTGCCTATCTCCTATTGGGGTGATGCATTGTTGACTGCGACATACATACTTAATTGTGTGCCTTCAAAATCAGTCCAGTCCACCTCATATGAAATGTGGACTGGCAGAAAGCCCAAATTGGGCGGAATGCGACCTTGGGGATCGGCAACTTACGTGCACAAAACTTCTCATCAGCATGGGAAGTTGGGCCCGAGGGGTAAGAAATGTATTTTTGTAAGATATTCTGAACACTCCAAAGGCTATGTGTTTGTAGGAGAGCAGCCTGATGGGACTATCTAAAATAGAGTCACGAGATGCGGATTTCCTTGAGATGGATTTCCCTAACAGAGGTGATGTGAGCAAGGAGATGAACCTTTATGAGATGAAGGAAAATTTAGGCTCCCCAACTCATACAGTAGAAGCCGAAGAGGTTATTCCTCAGGCTCCTGTAGAAAGCGGGAGTGACATGCTTTCGAGCAGTTCTCATCCATCAAATGAAGAGTCTCATGTTCCTCAAATGCGTAGAAGTCAAAGGGGTAACATTTCACGTCATCTTTTTGAGATTGAGGGGAATGCCTTTCAGAGTCGATCGAAGATTGAGCGATGATGAACCTCGATCTTATCGAGATGCTCTATCATCTGCTATGAGAGATAAGTGGATGATTGCAATGGAAGAAGAGATGGATTCCACGAGGACTAATCAAGTCTGGGACTTGGTTGACCTTCCACATGGGCGAAAGGCTATTGGGAACAAGTGGGTTCTTAAAGTCAAACGTAAGGCGGATGGTTCCATTGAAAGGTAAAAAGCTCGTCTTGTAGTCAAGGGCTACACCCAACAAAAGGGAATTGATTACGAGGAAACCTTCTCACCAGTTGTGAGGTTTGCCTCAATTCGCCTGATCCTAGCGATTGTCGCGCATTTAGATTTTGAGTTATATCAAATGGACGTTAAGACAACTTTTCTCAATGGAGATTTAGCTGAGGAGATATACATGGATCATCCAAAGGGTTTCGTCATGGAAGGACAAGAGCGCAAAGTATGCAAACTCAAACGTTCTATCTATTGTTTGAAACAGGCGTCCAGACAATGATATCTGAGATTCTATCAAGCCGTCATTAGTGATGGGTTTACGATGATCAAGGAAGACCATTGTGTATATATCAAACGATCCAAAGATAAATTCCTTATCATATCTATGTATGTCGATGACATCCTTCTAGCTGGGAACGATAAGGAGATGATTGTCGCCACCAAAGGGTGGTTGTCCTCTAACTTTGAGATGAAGGACATGGGGGAATCAGCTTATGTTCTCGGAGTTAAGATCTACAGAGATCGCTCAAGAAAGCTTCTTGGTTTGTCTCAAGAGACTTCCCTTAAAAATGTTCTTGAGTAATTCTAGATGAACAACTGCAAACCCATAGACACTTCTATCGCTAAAGGCGACGCCATTGGACCTGAACAATGCCCTAATTCTCCCGAGGAAATTAAGATGTCCCATTATCCGTATGCCAATGCTATAGTTAAGCTAATGTATACAGTTGTGTGTACTCGGTCTGATATAACATATGCAGTCGGTTATCTTGGTCGGTATTAGTTAAACACTAGGATTGCTCATTGGAAGGCAATCAAGAGGATCTTGCGATATTTGAAAGGTACTTTGGACTACATGTTATATTATGGATGACCGGACCTGCGATTAATTGGTTACTCCGATGTCAGTTGTGGAGGTAACCAAGGGATGCGCAAGTCGACCTCAGGATATGCTTTCTTGTTATCACAGTATCACGGCAGGACGAAGCATATTGACTTGAGGATGAACTTCATCAAAGATATCATAACAAATAATGAGGTGATATTGGAGTACATGCCCACTGGTCTTATGATAACTGATCCTTTGACGAAGCTGATTCCTAAAGATGCTTTTTGTAGGCATGTTAGTTCATTAGGGCTTCGTAGGATTTGATGTACCTTCTATTATTTCCTTGTATGTCACTCATTATTTGGCTTGTATTAGAGATATTCATTGTTATTTCGAGATATTTATCATTTATGTGAGATTCATTTGTTTCCACTTGTGTTTGGTTATTTTAGCGCATATGATAAATTTTAAATGTTAACACGGTTTATTATGCATATTGGATATGCACACACTAAATATATGTCAACAGGTTGATTGGCTCACTCACACGAGCAATCACTCTTGGCACTTTGAAAAGCAAGCAAGGTTGAGACAATTCATTTATTGGCACTTTGAGTAGCGAGCTGTTGATGCTTTTAATAGCAATCAATTGACACTTAGTAGCGAGAAAAATGAACATGATGTTGCCTTGGCATGAGCCAAGATGAGGTTAACTTGGATTAACCAAATATAGTATGCCCCACCATCTATATTAACCTGTACTGATAGCCGGATACGAAATTTTAGGTTTGGCGCTTGGAAAGCGAACAATCTGAAAATTCGAGTTAGACGCTTATGAAGCGACTGAACTAAGATCCGTACGGCATGACCATAGGATATAGGCTCATGTAGATGAGATTGTCTGCCGTGACTTTATAACCGGACACGAAATTTCAAATGTAGCGCTTAGATAAGCGAGCAATTTGAAATATTCTAAGGTCCGCACAACAAGGCTATAGAATAGCATGTTGTGAGCGACTTACATGTGCTTAACGACCATGTAAAGGAGGTGAGAGAATGAATTCCTGTTTTCTCACTGTGCGAGTCCTGTAGGACAAGTTTTGTGTCTACGTCAAATGCACTTTGTGATCTTTGACTATACTGCAAAGACATGGATTAATGTTGCTACTTTGGTTTCGATTCCTAAGGTCAGGATTGATGAGACTATAAGGACCAATTCTGTGAAAGCAGTTGATTCATTTTTGAGTAATATTAGGGTAAAGGGAAAACAATTTGATTTCACCTCGTTCTGCACTTATTGTCGACAACTATAGCTCTTTGATAGTGATATAGTAATAAGTGAGAAACAAAATGGACTTGGGCCCAAAGGTAGTTAAGTAAGGATCTCTGAGAGGTTAGAGATATTTAACCTAGTGAAAATTTAAATGTGTCTGGGGTACTCTGAGTTTGTGGGTTGTAGCCTCTACGTGAACTAATTGAGTTCGACGTGAGAGCTCCCGTATTATTTCTTTGAAAGGGTAGATGTCTCTATGTTGGCCCTAACATGTTTGATATAGAGCTCTCGCATTGCAGGTGAACTCAGCGATCGCACGGTTCGACAGTTAGAGGTTTACATGTTTTGGTTTGAGCAGATTTTGGCAGATACGAGGATTACATCGTCCCCGCCATGGGCGAGTGAGAGATGTTGGATATTGGGTATCCAAATGGGTCACCCATGGAGGGTCTGACCCAATAGGTTTACTTAACTGACTTCCCACTTGACTTAGGTTCAACCTACTTCCGTGTTAAATACCCATTCGTCCTCTATCTCAATTAACGTGCAATATTCATTCAGTTGGCCAGAGCGCTCCCAATACACAGACCAAACCCTAATTGTTACGTAACATGAGTTAGTGCTCCATTCTCTATCGTAGTTCGGAGGCGCTGTTGGGTTAAAAAGGAACGACAGGAGGTTTTCAGCATCAAAGGCTTAATCACGCTTCAAGAAGTATGACTTTGATTCTACTGATTATGTGTAAATATGAATAGCATGCGTATTAATTAAAATCCATTCAATAATACTAATCGTTAGGGCTTGTTGAGGTTTAGGCATCAAAGTTGAACTAGATCACTTTCAATGTTGAAACTTATCATCTTCTGCATCAAAGCTAAATAATGATTTAATTAAACAATACAATCTTCACTATGTGACTTGGGAATGTATATATATTACTTTGATGAAGGTGATTCTTGACAATTGCTCATTCTGGCAGGCATTTTCTGTAATCAGTGTGTAGTGATAAACTAGTTATGTTATCATGTTCCTTAAATTTTCATCCTCTTCATCATTCCAATTTCTGAGCATATATGGTAAATTATCAGGAATCGACTAATGGATGGTATTGTAGGAATATATTCCAGAAATCCATGACAACAATCTTGAGTCTGAATCTCCTCGTTTATCAAGCTATGACAATGCATCCTTCAGTTTAGAAGATTTTAATGAAAAAGTTCCTGAATTGCCTCCACTCCTGCAGCGCACACCTCTAGACCAGCCCCCATCCCCGCAGTCTCTGGAGAAGCCTTTATCTAGTATTTTGAACCATTTTTACATTCATAAACCGCCTACTGGTGAATCTATGGCAGCACTTGGCTCAACTCAGCGTTTTCGCAAAAAATATGTTACAGCTGTACTTTACAAATCCTTGAAAAAGCTAAAAGACTGAATTATTAGGGTTTGGAAATATAAAAGATGAAGAGAAAATGTTATTATTTAAATTTCTTTGATGGGCAAGGAGAAAACTTATTAGCAGGAATTTTGTTCTTATGTGTACATGCTTTTGTGGTTTCAATTCATTTTGGATATGTACTCCTGCATGCATATTAGTATGCTTCTAGTTTCCATTGATACCTCCATGAACAAAACATTATATATGTGAACACAAGATATCTCCGGTATAAATAATACTCATGCTAGTCAGATATGACTCTTTAGTACTGCTGATGCATTTCATGGGAGCCAAAACTTTTCTATGATGCCCCAACAATGAACTAAGCACCTTCTCGCTTGTGATTATGAATACAAACCTTTGCCATAATGACTTTGCAATTTGCATCCATGTTAATGTTGGGAAAATATTCCGAAAATAGGTTTTAAAAAAGTAATAAAACTAGGATCATTTTTATAGTTTTATGTGAACAACAAATATATATATATATATATATATATATATATATATATATATATATATATATATATATAGAAAATGTATATACACAATTGCCTGTGGCGAAGGTTTTTGGACAATTTCATTGAATAATTGTAATTGAACTTCAATCCATGAATTAATTAAATAAACCATTCACTAATAAATTGTTGTATAGATGTATGTAAATATTTCAGAATCAATTGGCATAATTATGATATATTTAAATTAATTTCATAAGTCCATAATTTATCTATTTTATCATAAATTGATTTAACAATTAAATCAATCTTTTTAATAGTAATAAATATTAAAAAACTTAACCAAGATTCTATGATCAATAATAAATTATTTTATGAAAAATCTTATAGATGTTTTGACAATAATAATGTTCCTCATATTAATTAAATATATTAATCAACATTCCGAGGTATTAATTAACACAATGTAATCTCACTCATTGAAATATCAAATTAATATATACAACAATATTAAATCCATTCACTACACCAAAAATTGCCCCTAGTGAAGGACAAATTCTTCACTAGAGGCCCTATATCACTCACAAGTGATTTATTGCGAAGAAATATTTTCTTCACACGAGTCTTTCGCATTAGACCTCCTCATGATTGGGTATCCTTCATTAAGTAAGTAACTAAATGTTTTTTGTGAAGGATATATTGTGAATAACTTTTTATTCACAAATTGTATTTAGTAATAGAATATTGTTATTTAGTGAAAGATTGGTTTCCTTCACAAATAATATTTTAAGAAGGACTATTTGAAATTAGTGAATAACTTGATTCCCTCACAAATAATATATTGTGAGGAACAAATTTATTTAACAAGAGAATATTTTCCTTCACTAATTATAAATTGAGAATCTTTCTTCAAATTAGTGAGAGAAAATTCCTTCATAAATTATAAATTTGTAAATAAAAAATTAATTGTTAAATAATCAAAATTCATTGAAAATTATAATTAATTTTAAATCATTGATTTCATATTTATTATTATTATTATTATTATTATTAATCTCTATAAGAAATATTAAATTTATTTTTCAAGTAAATATAAATATTGCCATACTTTTTTCAAACTAATTGATAAGTTAATGCATAAAGAGCTAATAAAATCAAAACTTCTCATATAAATAGATCATAATACCTGAGTCACAATAACTACAAAATTTGTTATTGTATCTTGATCTCACAAGGACCATAATACCTACAAAATTTATTAACTAACATAAGAAAACTGAAAGAATAACAATGAAATAGAAGGAATAAAGATGTGACATGTTAGATCCACTTCATCATCATTTTCTTAAAAGAAAATCAAGGTTGGGCATGTAAACTTCAAAATATCCTTGTCAAGAAATTTACCAAAATAGAAACACCAAAATTCAATTTCAATAAGACGGGGAATAAGAAAAGATCAGAACTTACCAAAATATACTTGTCAAAAAATTTACCAAAATATACATAAAATCCACAAAAAGGATCAGAACTCGCACCTGAGTAGAAATCAGTAATGTTGATTTTGCAGCAATTTTTGAAAGTGAAATCAGCATGGCAACACAGAAATCCTCTTCAGAAGAATTTGAAAACAGCTTCAGACCTGTCTGAAATGAACTTATGATAAGTATTGAACACAATTCCATGCCCTTGAAAACCAATACAAATTGCATGCATCATATTTCTTTGTGTTTGGTCAAGAAGAAGTCTTCATGTATATTCATATGTTTCTGCATTAGCCAACAAGACCACCCTTTTTCTATAAAAAGTGATTCTCATGCATAATAATATTTAACAGCTAGCTAACAATTGTTGCTGCAAATGTGCAGCAGCTTGCCTCCCCCCTTGCTCGATAATTAGCTCCAATTACACACCTTATTATGCCATTCTTTGAAAGCATAGAAGTTTACATACTTCCTATTTAAATAGAATGCTAATTAAATTCGTAAAACCATTCAACTATACCGTCGAAGAGCTCAAATGAAAGCCCCCCCAGCCCAGCCATTGTTCTGTAGCTGTCCAAGTCAGCTATTCTATCCCATTTCTTAATTTTTTTTTATAACTCATGGGATTGTTTGTTAAAGATTTATAAGCAATTCTTCACTACTTTTATAAATTAATATGTAGCCATCATATACCCAGCTCAAATCTCTATAAGTTGGGACTCGTTACTACTTGTTGTTCATGGCTGCTATACAGCAGTAACTTATTACTTTAGTGCACTTATTAGCTTCATAGTACTCCCTCATGCTAGCAGCCACCTAACTGAGTAACAAATCTATTTCAAAAAGAAAAATTTAAACCTTGAAGCTAAGATGGCTTTTTAAGATAGCCATGGCTGTAGTTGTCTTGCAGCCACAACCCACACCCACTATCTCTTGGTTGATGGTTGTTGCAAATTGTTGCTGCCATGCTCTGCCCTTCAACCAATTTCTAACTTGTAGTTAATATACTACAATTTTGGAGATAATATAGGTAATATAATTACCAACTTGAATAAATTGTAACTAAGTTATTTAAACCACTAAGCTTGCCGATTGAAAACTTAAAACAAACTCTCACCTAAACCATATCACTGATACTGTTGCTGCCATAGGCAGCAGCTATGTGCCTATTTCCCTAGTTTGTTGCTTCAATTCAAATGTTCATCTATATCCTTTTTAGATATATTACATCTAACATATAATAATAATATTTGTAGAAATTGAAGCACTTCCATTTCAGTTTCAGTTGACTGCACAAAACAGCACTTACATGAGCATTGACATACTCTGTTTTTCCTTTGGCTATAATTTAGTTTCATTTCAAACTAGCATGCTTATTTACTCTGATTATAAACTCATATAGCATACCACTTTGTCCCAGTTCTTGATTTTATCTAGTAATTGATTTTTAATCGATACAGTCCACTTGGGACTTTTAACAAACACGTAGTGTGCACAGTTTTGTGTTACTAGATTCATAGCCATAGGTTTATATTATAAACTCATATTATTCTCCTTATTACTCCACAGCCCACTTATCTCCTTGTGCCTAAATTAAATCCATAGCTGTCAATTTCACAAACAAAACATGAATACTCAAACAACCAATAAACTAACAGTTTTTTTTTTGTTTTATAACCAACTGTTTAGTTCTAATTCACAATCACTTTGCTCAATACTAACATCATAGCTAACAAAACTTAGTAAAATAATTCACATACCTTTCACTTGATTGCTTATAATTTCTTACTATTCTGCAACTTAATCCCAGTTGCTCAAGGATATTATGAAGCTTTCAAATTATTTTCTTGTGCCCGCCGAATATAAGTACTGGAGATTGCTAAGGAGTAACTCAATTGTGATTAGATGGAGAGGAGTTCCGTATTTGCCTTAGCAAGGAGCGGAATCATTTGAGAGAGAAGGAAAAATTAGGGAATGTTGGGAACATTTAATTCATAGGATAACATTCCTTACTTCCCACACTATAGCCCAACCGAGTAATAAGTCTATATGCATACTATAAGGACAGCTCCTACAATACAAGTGAGGTGTCAACTTACTAATCCCATAAAGAGGCAGCTCATGCTTGTTTCCCTTCCGTACATATCGCATAACAAATATTGCATTTTAAATAAACAAAATGCATCCTAAAAATTCGGATATAGTATCCAAAAATTATTTCCATTCAAACGGAAACTATTTATTAAATAAAAATATTTTATTATATTAAAATAATTTATTTATCTATTTTTAATTAACATTCTCACATATGCACGTAGCCTCTTTCGAATTAGTTGAGGAAAATAACTGTCTTCTGTTCTCATGAACCTTCAAGTTCTACAGGTCAAAAGATTCAAAAGTGAGCAATAATTTACATATATAAAATATAAATAAGTAATACTTCAAAGTTCTAAGACACTATCATACAAACCACAGCTCTGCCAGCTACAAAGTGCAGTAAAAATCAACAAACCTCTGTCTGAAATAACAGCAGTAAGTACTCCATTCCTCTAAAAACTCCAGAATTGGATTTGCTGCCGAGTCAATATAAACACTGAAGATGACTGTGGCAGGAAGAACTCTCCACAAAAGAATAGACTGAAGACTAAAGAATGCATCTTTCGTGTATTTCTAACTGGTAACAGGATGTCCAAGAGACTGTTTTTCTTTAATTACTCTGCCTTAAAAAAAATGAAATCTGACCCCAAATTAAAAGGTTATATATCACTTAAAGTTTAAAAGAAAGATTTCTTCCAAAATCAATCAGAGTTCTAGCGAAAAGAAATAAAAACTGTCCAAAATTAGCAACAGTTAGCAAGATTGATTTCTAAGAAAACGAAGAAAAGAAATTAAAAAATTAACACAAACTGAACAGAAGTGACAGAGAGTATAACTATTAGCTAGACAAGATTGAAAAGTTAGAGAGTCGCAGCTATGCCTCCAATGAAAATAGACTCTCAAACGTACTGAGAATCATCGTTCCGAACCGATACGGGCAAGCCTGTGCTGAAATCGCGCCTCAAGAGGCTCTTCGATAGGCAGTTTCCTACTTTTCTGCGGATTTCGTCGGTGGAGAAACTAACCGCCGCCGGTGAAGCGCAGTACGGAAAGGATGGAGTTGCTACTATGGAATTATTCGAGCCCAGCTCTGGTGAAAATGAGAAGAGACTAATGAGAAGTAACCGGCATAGAAATGTGGCCGCAATCGCTGTAACTGCTTCAACGTAAACATCATTGACAGATCGTCGTGGTTCCTAGGGTCTGTTCATAATTTGGGGCTGAATTTTTTAGTTTATAATTTTGAATATATGATTAGGGGAATTAGGGTATTTTTGTAGGATGAATAGGTGTTGAATTTGTAGAAGGATAGGTGTCAAATTATTGTGTTATGTAACGTGATTTAGAATAGATTTTATTTTAGGAACAATATACGTTTACTTATGAAATTGGGGATTAAAATAAAATTTTTAGCCAAAAGTTATTTTATTGACCTCGCCTAAATTTATTTCACTATTCAGCCTAAATCAGTGATCATATTTTTAGAAGTTGTGAATTAATTATTATAATTTTTTATTGTCAATTTATAATATTTTAAAATTTAAATTATTATAACTTAATATTTTAATTAATAAAATATTTAATATTATAAATTATTTAAAAATATTATTAAGAATAAAAATTTAAGGTATTTATATTCATCACAATTAATTCAAAAAAAATTATTTAGAATAAAGATAGCGTACCAATTTTATCTCGAAAAAACTTACGAATAATGATATATAGTGAGTAATAATTCCTTCACTAAATAAATTTTTTCTCACAAATTTTTTTCATCATAAATTGGCTCAAAAAATCTTTTATCATCCCCAAATTTATGAGGAAAAAATAAATCATGAAGGATGTTTTTTTCATTAATAACTATATTGTCACTATATTTTTTCTTTCAACATTCCTTCGCTTAAACAACACTCATCATGTGAAGGAATAAATTCCTTCACAAAATTTCCTTCGCTAGAGGCCATTTTTGGTGTAGTGATTATTATTTAAAATTAAGAAATTTCACAAACTAGTATTTATGTGAAAATATTTTATAACTAAAATATTATCACATGCTCTGTTTAATGCACACCATTAATATACCAGTAATTTAATTAGAAGTTCAACTTCTATGATTAAGATAAATCAATTACATTAAAGTAGTATAACCTATAGGGTGTATCTCCAAATCATCTTAGGTTATAAACTATTATTTCTTTCTTTATATATTACATATGATTTATATCTTTATAACATTTATTTATTCACATAAACCATAAATATATATAATATGAAGATTTATATAAACAAAATAAATGACCATTTAATAAATGATGAATGATGTACTTATATTAATAAATAAATATCCAACATAAATAAATAAACAAATAGATAAATAAGATTTTAATAACAAAAATCCAGCAGATTAAGCCAATAATTTAAAGCGCACTGCGGTTTTGCACCCATGCTAACAGATTAACACGAGTGGATGGCGGCTGAGCAAGCCACTCATATTTGTATAATTAAGCTCAATGTGAAATACATCTTAGGAACATGTATAATATGTAGTCAATGTTAAGTTTGTAATATTCAAGAACGCAATCAAATTGCATAAAAAGTGCGGAAAAGTGTAAAATCAGAGTTTAAAAAAAATTACAAACCATATACCTGGATCACCCTTTATGCACAATTATTAATTAAACAAAAGATAAAGAATAAAATCATACCTTCAAGATCGAGCTTCCTTAGTACAAGTTCACCTCCAAATCCTTTCGCGTTCAATTTGAATCCACGGGTTTGGTTCCTTCCTTTGATCAACGTTAGCCACCCAAATGTTTGGCCTCAGAGGTGATCCACCGAGGAAAAATAAAGATTCAAGAAGAAGGGTATTGGCTCAAACCCTAGTTTTTCTATCTCAGATGTATAGAAAAAGGCGTCTTTCTCCAACAAATTAGAATTATTACGTTGTAAAAGTCAACCACCCTTCACCCATAATAAGACTCCTCTTATTTATAGATGTGGGCAACCCACCTTAACAATTAAGGAATTGGGATTTATTTAATTAATTAATTTTTTTAATTAATTAAGCTCCCTAATCTTATTAGGGATAATTAATTAAACTCCTTTAACTAATTTTCCTTCCTAATCCAATTAGGAATAAATGAGAGTACTTATATTAAATTAATTCCTAAACTCTTTTAGAAATTAAAATAATAATAATTGTAATAATATTAATAAGACTCCTCTTATTAATTTATATTTAATATTTCTAAAATATTAAATAATAAATATTAAGCTATTTAATTTATTCTATCACCATAGATTAAATTAAATATACATAACATATTATTACGATTATGCCATTAACTTCTTAAATAATTATTCTTCCTTTTATGGTGTGACCTTTTAGGTTCTCCATATTATTAACCAGGTTGTGAATAAATCAATTAGAACAATTCTAATCTTATTTAAATAAATAAATTAAACAATTAATTTATTTAAATAATATTTATTCTACAATAGGATAAGCCTCCCAAGCGATCAACGACTTTTTAGGATAATATAGATTTCAACATTAATCATTAAAGAACCTTTGAGTAAATAGTTACCGTACAATTCAATCCTTCCACCATACAATGTCCCAATTAAATATAAGACATGGAATTACTGTCAAGTCTTATTTTATTTAATTATATGTATTTCGACTCTTAAATGCACAACTCCAAATAATGCAAATTAGAAACTCCTTTCTAATTTCATTTCATTCTCGCCAAGGACTCTTTGGGTTGTCATTTATCGAATCACATAGGACATTTTCTTCTTTTAATAAGTGGTAGATTCTTTATTGATCATACATTATCTCCATGTACAACTTATTATACCCAAGCATACCCTTTGATATACCCTAAGGGTCTTAAGGAATAAGTCAAAGTATAACTCATCATACACGAGATACTATGATGATCTCAAGTCCAAGGATCACTTAGACTACTATCACTACAGAATTCCTATTGATGCATGACAAGTAAAACTCCATTAGGTATTCCTTAGCGAGCCACGTTCAAATGAACTTATTCTCTAATAAGCACCTACATACTTGCTTTTAGTGTCTCCACACAAATGATCATGAGATCAATCATCCTCATCCAATGAAAAGAAAGAACGTATGTACCAATCTATCCGGATTCACTAATCCCCAATTTAGTAATCCAATGATTGGGAACTATTTTAGTTTTAAGCTTTCTAAGAATTTAGATCTCATTAGAATGATATCATCATTATTCTAAAAGCATTGCTTAAAACTATGGGTTTATCACATATTATAAAATAGCATCATGTAGATAATTAAAAGCCCTTAATAAATTAATACTTTTTATTAATAAATGAATAAGATTGTTACAAAGTATATGCTTTATCATCAAACATGATTGGCTTGTGTGCATACTACTTTCAATCTCCCACTTGCACTAAAGCCAATCGTCATGGTAACTCATACTCTTCTTCTCTAAGTGACGATTATCTTGCTGTTGGATAAACTTTAGTTAATGGATATGTAATGTTGTTCATAAGAGTCCACTATCTCTATAGTGATTTCCCATCTTTCAATGATTCTAATAATCAAATGAAAGTGCCACAACACATGTTTAGATCCAAGATGAGACTTAGGAACTATTCCTAATTCTCGTAATGAACTTTTAATCCAAACAATCAACTTGCGACTTCATTTATAGCTATATACTTTGTCTTTATCACTAAACCAAAGAACTCTTTCTTTGTTTGGAACCTTTCCAATTCAACGCACCATTGCTCAAGGTAACCCTTTACCTTAAAGTGGATTTTTTCATCATCTTGGTCTCGTCTGAAAAACTTGAGTCCATTAAGCCCTCTAGTTTAAATTAAGACCCACCATGTATGCTCACATCCTTAGTGCTTGGGTTAAGAACTTTAAGATGTTTTTCACCGACTCACAAGTGAACTTCTCGATAATATGATCGATCAACATCGGTCTCGTATATTTCATTGCATTTATGATTGTCACTCATGCGACCTCTCTTTTCGGAGTCCGTGGGGACTATTAAAGAGATACACTCCATAGCTCATCGACATGAGACATCTCTTGGAGTTTGCCATGCTAAACGACTTTAGCATCAAATGAATATACGTTCCTTGGGTTAAGTCGAGCATCCTGTTATATCTATCTATATAGATTTTATCCCCAATTAAGATACTCTTCCTAAACCATTCATGGAGGAATGTTTAGACAACTTTATCATTACTGATTGTAGCATTAGTATGTCATTCCTTATCCGTAGTATATCAACATATAATATTAGGAATGTCACGGCGCTCCCCATCGTCCCTTTTGTACACTAGAACTCTTACCTCATCAGATGTAATCGGATCATCATCTTCTATGATGTGTACCTCATCATCATCATCTATGATGAATCCATACCTCCTAGGTATCTTCGGTACTATTCCAGATTAATTATTTGATTGTGGTACAATAGGTCTATCTACATGTTCCTCTTATTTGACTTATAGTGTTTTGTGGTTCTTAAACTTTTCAAGATCTATAATCCTCCCACTAGCCCCTTCAATGATTAACACATTTATCTTAGAAGGTAGTGTGTTTCGCAACAAACACCTTTTGCTAAGTAGGATTATAGAACATATACCCTAAACTTACTTTAGGATGCCCCATAAATCTACACTTGTCAAATCTTGTCCCAAGCTTATCCTTTGAAACCTTTTCACATAAGTTGGACAACCCCTTATCTTAACATACTTAAGATTAGGAATCCTCCCGTCCATAACTTTTATGGAGTCTTCAAATGGATTTTGAGGTTACCATTTTCGTAGATATGCAGCCATTTCTAGGACATTATCCCAGAAGGATACTGGAATGTCGGTAAAATCATTATGGACCGCACCATGTCCAACAAGGTACGATTTTTCATTTAGATACATCAATCATTTATTACGTATCATGAGGTGTCCATTATGAGAAAAACCATTTGAGATGATCTAGAAACTTATTGCACAAGTATTTATTCCTTGATCTAATCAAAGAATCTTAATACTTTGTCAATTTGTTTCATTTCTGAATTCTTTGAACCTTTCAAATAATTCACACTTGTATTTCAACAAATACATACATTCAACTCTTTGAATGATCATCTCCTTTTCATATACTAGTTTATTCAATATGCAAAAATTATTTTCATGTAAGTCAACTATACAAAATTTATTAAGTAATATTCGATTCTATATATAACATTATTATTATAAATAGAACAACAATTGTTCTTAATTATAATACCAAAGATTTCATTGTCAACAATAAAATGGAAATAATATTTTTTTAAGAACTGGAATACAATAACAACTTATTGACTTAATAGATTTTGCGTAGGCATTGCTAAACTATAAGTTTCATGGCTAATATGGCAACCTTTGTTACATTTCCCGCACATAGGATTACTTATATTTGTTTAGCTTTCTACTTCTGCTTGGTCCCTTCATAAATCTATATTTATGATAACCAAAGTCAGTATCCAATACCCAAGTAGAACCTTGACTTAAAGAAAAATTTATTTTAAATCATGAACAAATTTGTATTTGTAACCAAAACTTCACTAAGCTTCTTTGGTTAGCCTCTGCAAGATGCTTCTTGCAGTTTCTTTCCATTGTCCATGCTTATTGCAGTGGAAGCAAACTCTTTTCTATCCGTATCGCTTTTGTTCTTATTATCCTTTGTTTATGCCTTTCTATTTACTTTCTTTGAATCGTTCTTCTTTTCAGAAGATCCTTTGGCCCCTACCACTAAGACTTGATCTTTCTTGGTTGAAAGTGACTCTCAACATTTTTCAATATGTTAAGCAAATCAAATAAGGCCGATATCTAGCTTGTTCATATAAAAATTCACAACAATTGTGAAAGGAGTCCGGGAGTGAGTGCAAGATCAAATCTTGGCTCAACTCTCCATCCATGACAAAACCGGTTGTCCTAATTGATCAATCAAATTGATTATGTTAAGAACTTTTATGTCTGCATTTATAGTGCCATTGGCCATTCTAGATCGGAAGAGCTCCTTAGATATCGATATCTATCGGTCCTACTTTCCTCACCATCAACTACTTGATGTGCAGGGAATATAGTAAAGCATCCATAGTTTCACGTTGTATTGAAGCTCGTTATTTATGGATGCGAGCATGATGCATTGAGCCAACTGTGCATCATTTTGCCACTTTCTAAAAGTAGCAATCTCTTCCTCAGAGGCATTGTCTGCAACCATTGCAGGGATAGACATATTAAGGACATAAGATAGCTTTTCAGCTATGCGAACTATTCTCAAATTCCTTAACCAATCCGTTTAATTCGGTCTTGTTAATTTAGCATCTAATATGCTTCGCAGTGATAGTAATTTTAGACATTGTAAAATTCTGTAAATGAATTTGTTTTTAACAACATTTTAACATACATTCTTTTATTAATTACCAAAATAATTTAGGTCTTGTTTTAAATTGGTATCTCCCATTATTTTCTTCAAACTATATTACCCTCACTTATATAGTTCGGCAAAATCTAATTAAAGATTTGCTAGTGAGAATAAGGATCCCATTTCAAATGTATATAGCCTTGTGGTGACACAACAAACTATATATAAATAAATAGGTAGACAACTTTTTTCAATTACATCAACTATGCAACTCCTTTTCTTTTGCCTCTTAGATTATTTTGATCAAGTGGTGGCACATCCGAATCAAAATTATCCAAGTTAAGTCCGACCTAGCACTCCATATATTCAAAAAAGAAAAATATCATCCTTGTGGTAACACAACAAAACAATATTGTTCAATTTTCTTTATAAGCATCAAATGTGATAAATTAACATCTTAAATACTTAATACTTGCCTTGTGGTGACATAACAAACTCATATTAAATATTTAATACTCTATTAATTTTATCATCTTTGAAAGCTGACGTTCGATATTCCAAATATCTTTGAACGCTTAGGACTTAATATAAAAATTTGAGGGGTTTGTTATTAATTTGTCTCATCTTGTTTAGCATATATATATATATATATATATATAAAATACGCGTATATATTAATAAACATATTAAAGCATGTTTGCATAATATATAATATATATAGTATAAGCATGCACATATAGAATACTATATTCTACCGGATTGATTATGGACTTTTATTCTAGTTTGGTTCACTAGAGCCACCAAGTGAACCAAAAGGTCAAACCTAGGGGTGCAAGAAATAATATTTAAATATAACTATTACATTTAAACCCGGGCTCCATTACAAATCGGGTCTTCAAGCGCTCTTTGCTCCTTGATCTCCAATTCTTCAAAATTAATTCTAACTATTCCTATTATAAAACTATTTAAAATAAATAGAAACCTTGATCGTGATCGAGGGAAGTACATAGGAGGAGATAGAATTTACATTAAGAAAAAATTAGAGAAGGCGAGGTAACGCATGAGACCCCATTTAATAAAACCCATACATTCATGCATCCAACTAAAATAAAATTCAATCATATTGGTCAATAGTCCTTAATCAATCCCATTTATTATCATACACATCACCATATGCATCAATAAATAACATTCATCTTATGAATAATAAACATTCAATATATATATTGATATCATTTAATGGGCAAAATTATTTAGTATAAAATCTAATTTTGAATCAAAATAAACTCCTTTATTTTAATCCAAATTTAAATTAAAATAAAACTATTTTATTTTAATTTATCCAATTTTGAATAAAATAAACTATTTTATTTTAATCAAAACTTTTAATCAAAATAAACTCCTTTATTTTAATTAATTATGGAATCCAATTCCATATAAAAAAATCTTTAATTAAAATAAACTCTTTTATTTTAATTAATTATGGAATCAATTCCATGTAAAAAAAAAATTATTAAAGGAAACACACGGATTATCTTTCCTATTCACAAATAAACTCCTTTATTTTGAATAATATGAAATCTTATTTCATATCTAAATAAACTCCTTTATTTAAGGAAAATCGATTCTAATTTTCCTATTCACAAATAAACCTTTTATTTTTGAATAATATGAAATCTAATTTCATATCAAAATAAACTCCTTTATTTAAGGACACAGGAATTGGAAATCGAAATGAAAGCGAGGTATCCTCACCTTTTTGAAAAACATATAAATATATAAATACGTCAATTTCGAGGACGAAATTTCATAAGGAGTGGAGGTTGTAAGACCCCAACTTATTATTAATAAAATTTAATTTTTTTCTATTTATTATTTTGAAATAGTAAGGGTTGATTTGATTAATGTTGATAGTTAGGGGTTAAATACATAAATATTTCAAAATAAGCAAGTGGTTATAAAATATTCATTGTTGTTTGGGAATATTCGTTTGGTCGTAGAATATTAAATATTGTCGAGGGAATATTAAATGCGATATTACTGCATGACGTGTGTGGGCCCCATAACGGAAAGCGATTGGATGAGGAAAGCGACAAATATAAGTTGTTTAAAAATAACTGGCGTAGTTATTATCAATTATCTTGTTGGAATACCCGGTGGTTAAAACACACTAATACGCGTTGTTGAGCGAAGACAGCACGGTATTACCAGTATTGCACCAATTATTGATTCTTACGTAAGAAGGCACTACTCAATAATTGTTACGATAATTATTTATTCAATATTTTATTTTATTGATTCAATAATTGCTTTGCGTTGGTATTTTATATTATTCTTTGTTTTGATAATTGTCATTACAAGTATTTCCCATTATTAGATCAATAATTCATATTATTTGAATAATATTATTAGATAACATTATTGGCAATGTCTAGAAAGTTACATCGAAGGAGAGGTTTGGTCACCTAATTTCGCGCCGATAAGGAGAGATCCTTATTGGAAAGCCCCTCTTTCTGAGGGCGCACTGGTTATCATAATTGTGATTACGTAATATTATTTGGGAATAATTAATTATTGATTTATATGATAAGAAAATATTTATTTGATATAGATATAAATGATGGATTTATTTATTATATGTGGTTATAATTGAAGGATTTAATGTTGAGGTGTTTTATCGGTATTTTTGTCGGAATGGAGATATTAAAAATAAAATCATATATTTTTACGATATATTGCGTGAGTTATATTTTTAATCGTAGTTGGATATGGACATTTATCAGAATCGAAATTTGATTATTTGTAATTTTTGGATATGTTATACATATATAAGTTGAGTATATGTCTACAAATTTTGAACCGTTAAAATGAGCGAATGATTTGTTATAAATTTTAAGAGGTGTTTAATTAGGAAAGTAGGGTTATAATTGATTTTGGTGGAAAAAATCTAGAATTGAGTGGGCCTCACTTGTGGTTGGTGAAAAAAAATGTCTTTGAATTTTATTTCAAATGTGGTGGGTGGCAATAGTAGCGAGTAAAGCCATCGGTAATTGGTCAAGTGCGCTTGGTAGGCTAACATTTTCCTATAAATAGAGGGCTAAGTTAGAATTGAAAATCACACCGAAACAAAGTTTTTCTCTTTTCTCTCTATATTATTGAGCGTATTTTTATGAGTATTTAGATACTTTGAGAGTTATTTATTAAATTACAAGTTTCATTCAAGCATCACTTAGATCTTTCCTTAGAAATCTTGATTCTTTGAGGTAAGGGATGTTATTTTATTCTCAAATGATATTATTTCTTCAATATCATTATCTTTGAAATATTAGTTGGAACTTTTTATCAAATTTGGAACTTTTTTTCATGTCGGGGTTACTTATTCATGAGTTCTTATTCACGAGTTACTATTCATGAGTTACTATTCACGAGTTTCTTATTCACAAGTACTATTCATGAAGCGTGAAAATGTTTTTGTGGAATTTCTATCTTTTGGTGTCGAGATTACTATTCACGCGTATCAAGCCTTATTCACGATATCTGAGACTATTCACGATATCTGACGACTATTCACCAAAAAATAAAATTTCTTCTTTTCGTCAAAACATCTATTACGGATACTAGCTTCGATTGTATCCATGTTTTGATCATTCTTGAATTTTACACCACTATGATTATTTTGAGGTATTTTTGAACATGGATAAAACAAAGTACGAATCCTTAATCCTTAATCCTTGTCATTTTGTTTCTTTGGATTCATTTCTTTAAAAATATTTTTCATCATCCTCGGTCTTAAATGATGATATTATTGAATATCTTTGCTTTTGTAGTGCAAAGATGAATGATTTCTGAAGAATATCTTTGATGCATAAAATGCAAAAGATGAATGATTTCTAAAGAATATCTTTGGCACGAAGTGCAAAGATGAGCAGTGTTTAAATGAACATGAATGATGAATATCTTTGGCACTGTAGTGCAAAGATGAATATTTGATTCGGATGTTTATGGATTGATGTTACGAGGATAAAAGATGAGCGATGAACTTTTAAATTCATACATAGAAGATAGTAGTTTGCATTCTCTACTTAACTCTTCTAATGAATTATTATTTCATTGCGAATATTGATTTAAAATTTGTTGTCTATTGTATTCTATTAGATTTTTCCTGTTGAAGACTAACGATAATTTGTTGTATATTATCTTAGTCATAATATTCTTTCTTGAGCTAGTTGAGCTCACCCTTTTCCTTTTGTTCCATTCTTCTCGGGAGGTGAGAATATAAGCGAGTCTGAGTGGGGTATGGAATGAAGGTTTTAGAAAGGATTGTTTTAGTAGTCCTCACCATTTTTGTAAAATAATGTATCAATAAATGTGATGAGAATTTATTTGAGTATAGATATTGTACAGAAGATAATATTTGTATTTAAACTCACAGCTTTCATTGTTGTAATAATAAAGTTGTAGTTGTTTACGTGCCGTGTATTGATAACTCGAGAATGGGTTGGATGGAATGGTTATTTTTGGGGTCGTCACGGTTGGTATCGAGCCGTAAGTAATTGAGCCTCATTTGGTGACTTTCGTTTATGGGGATGCACAAAGCCGGACTCTCCGTAGTGATGATTTCTTATGGCAAAGCTGATAGAAAGTACCATTGTTCTTTGTGGTTGAAGCACCATGAGGGTCATGATTGGTATCGAGCTTAGGGATATGATCTCCTGGCGGAGATCGGGGAATAGAACTAGGAGGAGAGGCAGAGTAAATCCTTCGCTAGTGTGTCCTACTAAGCTTATTTGTTAGTTGGTCAATATATAGGGATATTATGTGATATATTGATTTCCTTAATTAACCCTTGTTTTTTATGACAAGATTTGAGAATGTCGTGAGAATATTAACAATGGAAATGAGACCAGTGGAGACTTCAGTACTCACCAACGAGGGAGAACGGCAACAGTGGCAATGTTCCTCCTGTGAACAACACCATTGAAAGCGAGATGATGAGCGAGGGGATGTTTAGAAGTTTTTTGCAGTTCATGCAAAATCGAGACGAGGAGACTCGTGTTCAAAATACGAGGAGGAAATGATAGCAATTCACGGGTTGTCGTTGTCAAAGCAAGCAGCGATCAAAGAGTTGGGACCACGAATTTAAGGGAAAGCGAGATCCGATCATGGCGGAAACATGGGTCAAACAAATTACCAAGATATTCGATGTCTTGGGATGCACGGAGGAACAGAAGGTTCCATTCGCCACCTTTATGTTCCGTGGCGAAGGCGGATTCATTGGTGGGAGTCGTGAAGCGTACCCATCCGGTACTTTCTCGTGATGTCTTGGGAAGCGTTTGAGAGACTATTTAATGACAAATACTTTCGAAAGTATTCGTCGTATGAAGGAAGTGGAGTTCATCAGTTAGAAAGCAAAACAACGTGGCGGTGTCTCGATGCGAGGCAAAGTTTGCGAGTTATCCGGTTTGCACCTCATTTGGTGGAGAATGAGGAACGTATGACGCGGATGTTTCTTAGAGGTTTGAAACCCGGATACGTCGGTATCTCATTTCTCATAAACTTTCTCTTTATTGAGATGTTAAAAGCAGGCTCAATTATTAGAGCGAGATAACGAGTAACGGCCAGTCGAGAGGACCACAACCAGGATCGTACGAGAGATAGCGATCAGCAGAATAATGATAACCCGGAGGAGAAAAAAGCAGACGGACAAAAATGGTTACCACTCTGGTGGTAATCATGGTCATGAAAATGAAGAAGCGAGTCGGGAGGAGAGATTTTAAAAGAGGAGATTTAACAACGACTATGTGAAGACGAGCGGTCTTGCAAAGAAGCGGTTCTAAGGGGAGAGAACGACCACCGTTCATATATGCTACAAAATCGAGAAAAAGAGGGACATATCGGTCAAAGCGCCCACAACAGTTCAAGGTATGCTATAGTTGTGGAAAAGAAGAACATATCGCTTTCGAGATTATGCGATAGAATGAAACCTAGTTCAATGGGGATGGTGACTCGAAAAGATCGTCCCGGAAAAGTCAAAGTCAACGATTAGGGAAGGCGTTTGTTGTGTTGGTCATAATGCGAGGAACCCAAACGAGGTGATCACGGGTAAGTTTATTTATAAATTCTTGCGAAGTTTATACCTTACTTGATACCGGTCTTTACCCATTCATTTATCTCTCCTGCATGTGCTCAACGTTTAAACTTGACTCAGGAGAAATTAGACTTTGACCTATCTGTGGAAACTCCGTTAGGAGAAACTTTCATCACATCCATTTGTTTATAAATCTTGTTTGATTCAAGTTGGCACCATTACCTTACTTACGTTGACCTTATCTCTTTAAAGATACTTGCTTTTGATGTGATTTTAGGAATTGATTGGTTAACTACTCATCATGCCAAAATTGATTGTTTTCGTAAGGTTGTTAGTTTTCATATTCCTAACCAACTTTGTTATGCAATTCAAGCAACTAAACCATTAAAATCAATCACTATCATATCTAATCATAAAGCTATTCGTTTATTGAAAAACGGATGTCAAGCTTTCTTAGCCCATGTTATGGATTTGAATAAAGACACGTCAAATTTGAATAATATTCTGTTGTTATTGACTTTCCGACGTATTTCGAAGAACTTCCGGTCTATCCCCGAGCGTGAAGTTGAATTCTTTATTGATCTTGAACTGGTACAAAGCCCATTTCTAAAACCCCATATCGAATGGCTCTATTGAACTTCGGGAGTTAAAGGTCCAACTACGAGAATTGTTGGACATCGGTTTCATTCGATCTAGTACATCTCCTTGGGGTGCTCTGTTTTATTCATAAAGAAGAAGAAAGGCGGGAGTATGCTGACTTTGTATTGACTATCGAGAATTGAACCATGTCACCATCAAGAATAGGTATCCTCTACCTCGTATTGATGACTTGTTTGACCGATTCTGAAAGGCACAATTCTTTTCAAAAATCGATCTTCGATTCGGATATCATCGGTGAAGATTTAGGCGAGGATATTCCAAAGACTGCCTTCAGAACTCGGTATGGGCATTATGAATTCTTAGTCATGTCTTTCGGACTGACTAATGCTCCTGCGGCTTTCATGGATATGATGAACCGAGTATTCAAGGAATATTTGGATTAGTTTGTTGTTGTCTTTATTGATGACATCCTTATATATTCCAAAAGTCGTGAAGATCATGAGCACCATTTGAAATTTGGTACTCCAAAGGCTTCGTGAAAACCAACTATATGCCAAATTGAAGAAATGCGAGTTCGGCTTGAGAAGTAGCATTTCTTGGGCATGGTGTCAAAACATGGAGTATCTGTTGATCCGCGAAGATTGAAGCAATCAAAGTTAGAGCAACCGAAGTCGGTGTATCAAGCACGTAGCTTTTGGGCTTATTTGGTTATTATCGGAGATTCGTGGAAGGTTTTCTCGAATCGCTACTCCATTAACTCGGCTAACTTCGGAAGGATACAAAATTCGTTTGGAGCGAAGAATGCGAGAAAAGTTTCCAAGAGCTTAAGAGGAGACTTATTTGACTTTTTCTAACAATACCATCTGGTTCGGATGGATTTGTTATCTCAAATGATGCTTGAGCAAAGGGTTAGGATGTGTTCTCATGCAGCGTGGGAAAGTCATAGCCTATGCCTCATGACAACTTAAAAAGAGTATGAGAGGAATTATCCTACTCATGATCTAGAGTTAGCGGTGATCGTTTTTGCGCTTAAAGATATGGAGGCACTATCTATATGGGGAGAAAGTGGAGATATATTCGAGACCATAAAAGCCTTAAATATTTCTTCACTCAAAAAGAACTCAACATGTGGGCGTGACGTTGGCTCGAGCTATTGAAAGACTACGACCACACTATTCAATACCATCTGGTAAAAGCGAACGTGGTAGTATTTGACGCATTAAGTAGAAGATCATATCGCGGGAACGAGTGCGATGATGTCAAATATATCGCCAGAGCCAACTTTAATAGAAAAAGTTAAGGTTTCTCAAGCCACCAGGCCGGAATGATGCGTATGAAGAAGAAAGTACAAGAAGGAGCTATTCCTAAGCGAGAATTGATGAAGAAGGAATACTTGAGTCCACTCTAGACTTTGTGTTCCTAACGACTACGATTTGAAGAACAAGATTATGATGGAGGCACACAATACACCATTTGCAATCCATCACGGAAGTACTAAAATGTATCGTGATCTTGACATACATTTTGGTGGAACAATATGAAGAGAGAGATTGCAAAGTTTATCTCGATGTGTTTAACTTGTCGGCGTGTAAAGGCGGAGCATCTAGTACCTAAGGGTCCGTTGCAACCACTTGAGATTCCGGAATGGAAGTGGGAACACATTACCATGGATTTCGTTACGGGTCTTCCTACGGTTTCTCAAGGCATCAATGCTATTTGGGTTATTGTTGATAGATTAACCAAGTCTCGCTCATTTCTTGCCGTCACGGAGACTTATTCACTTGAGCGTCTTGCTAGTATATACGTAAATGAGATTGTGAGGTTGCATGGCATGCCCTGTATCCATAGTTTCGGATCGTGACCCAAATTCACTTCAAGATTTTGGGTTAGCTTAAAAAAAGCTATGGAGCGCGGATTTGCGATTTAGTTTGGCATACCATCCCAAACAGACGGACAATCGAGAGAGGACTATTCAAACTCTTGATGATTTATTAAGACTACGTGTCCTAGACTTCAAAGGCGGTTGGGATAAGTATTTACCATTGGTGGAATTCTCCTACAACAATGAGTTATCGTGCAAGTATAGGTGTGGCTCCATTGAAGCATTATATGGACGAAAATGTCGTTCTCCAATATGTTGGGATGAGGTGGGTGAAGCAACATTGTTGGGACCCGAGTTAATACGTATGACACCGAAAAGATCCAAATGATTGACAACGATACAAAGCGGCACAAGATCGACAAAAGAGTTATGCGGATCTTCATCGAAAGGGCGTGGAATTTAATGTAGGGGATCGTGTATTATTGCGAGTTGCTCCATGGAAGGGAGTTACAAGATTTGGGAAGAGAGGAAAGCTCAATCCACGATTTATTGGTCCATTTCAAATTCTTGACCGAAAGTAGGAAATGTAGCCTATAGACTTGCATTACCTCCAAGTATGTCTCGTGTTCATAATGTGTTTCATATATCCGTACTTCGTAAATATGTGAAAGACCGAACCACGTTATAGAGTTAGAACCAGGATGAGATAGCCAGAAGACTTAGCGTATGAGGAGGTACTGTCAAGATTTTGGATAGGAAAGAGCATGTCCTACGCCAAGAAAGGTCATACCACAAGTTAAAGTTTTGTGGAGGAATCATGCTTTATAGAGGAAATGACTTGGGAATTGGAAAGCAGAAATGAAAGCGAGGTATCCTCACCTTTTGAAACACACAGTACGTGCGTCGTCGATTTCGAGGACGAAATTTCATAAGGAGTGGAGGTTGTAAGACCCCAACTTATTATTAATAAAATTTAATTTTCTCTATTTATTATTTTGAAATAGTAAGGGTTGATTTGATTAATGTGGATAGTTAGGGGTTAAATACACAAATATTTCAAAATAAGCAAGTGGTTATAAAATATTCATTGTTGTCGGGGAATATTCGTTTGGTCGTAGAATATTAAATGCGTTGTCGGGGAATATTAAATGCAATTTACAGTATGACCATGTGTGGGCCCCATAACGGAAAGCGATTGGATGAGGAAAGCGACAAATATAAGTTGTTTAAAAATAACGGCGTAGTTATTACAGATTATCTTGTTGGAATACCGGTTGGTTAAAACACACTAATGTCTGGCGTTGTTGAGCAGATAGCTGCGGTATTGCACCAATTATTGATTCTTACGTAAGAAGGCACTACTCAATAATTATTACGATAATTCTTATTCGATATTTTATTTTATTGATTCAATAATTCTTTGCGTTGGTATTTTATATTATTGTTGTTTCAATAATTGTCATTTGCATGAGTATTTCCCATTATTAGATCAATAATTCATATTATTTGAATAATATTATTAGATAACATTATTGGCAATGTCTAGAAAGTTACATCTAAGGGAGGTTTGGTCACCTAATCTGGCGCGCGATAAGAGAGATCCTTATTGGAAAGCCCCTCTTTCTGGAAGCTGCTGGTTGTCATAATTGTGATTACGTAATATTATTTGGGAATAATTAATTATTGATTTATATGATAAGAAAATATTTATTTGATATGGATATAAATGATGGATTTATTTATTATATGTGGTTATAATTGAAGGATTTAATGTTGAGGTGTTTTATCGGTATTTTTGTCGGAATGGAGATATTAAAAATAAAATGGAAAGTATTTTTACGATATATTGCGTGAGTTATAATTTTTAATCGTAGTTGGATCGTTGTAATTTTTGGATATGTTATACATATATAAGTTGAGTATATGTCTACAAATTTTGAACCGTTAAAAATGAGCGAATGATTTGTTATAAATTTTAAGAGGTGTTTGATTAGGAAAGTAGGGTTATAATTGATTTTGGTGGAAAATTCTAGAATTGAGTGGGCCCCACTTGTGGTTGGTGAAAAAATGTGCTGAATTTTATTTCAAATGTGGTGGGTGGCAATAGTAGCGGAGTAAAGCCATCGGTGCTATGGTTAAAATCTGGCTTGGTGTGGGCTAACATTTTCTATAAATAGAGAAATTTAAGTTAGAATTGAAAATCACACGAAACAAAGTTTTCTCTCTTCTCTCTCTATATTATTGGCGTATTTTGTGAGTATTTAGATACTTTGAGAGTTCTTTATTCAAGACAAGTTTCATTCAAACATCACTTAGATCTTTCCTTAGAAAATCTTGATTCTTTGAGGTAAGGGATGTTATTTTCTTCTCAAATGATATTATTTCTTCAATATCATTATCTTTGAAATATTGGTTGGAACTTTTTATCAAATTTGGAACTTTTTCATAATAAGGGGGTTCTTATTCATGAGTTCTTATTCACGAGTTACTATTCATGAGTTACTTATTCACGAGTTCTTATTCACAAGTACTATTCATGAAGCGTGAAAATGTTTTGTGGAATTTCTATCTTTTGGTGTTTGAGATTCTTATTCACGTATCTGGCCTTTATTCACGATATCTAACCATTATTCATGTATCTACGGCACTATTCATAGAAAAATAAAATTTCTTCTTTTCGTCCAAAAACATCTATTACGGATACTAGCTTCGATTGTATCCATGTTTTGATCATTCTTGAATTTTACACCACTATGATTATTTTGAGGTATTTTTTGAACATGGATAAAACAAAGTACGAATCCTTAATCCTTAATCCTTGTCATTTTGTTTCTTTGGATTCATTTCTTTAAAAATATTTTTCATCATCCTCGGTCTTAAATGATGATATTATTGAATATCTTTGGCACGTAGTGCAAAGATGAATGATTTCTGAAGAATATCTTTGGCACATGAGAGTGCAAAGATGAATGATTTCTGAAGAATATCTTTGGCTGAAGTGCAAAAGATGAGCAGTGTTTAAATGAACATGATCAATGATGAATATCTTTGGCACTGTAGTGCAAAGATGAATATTTGATTCAGATGTTTATGGATTGATGTTCTGGGGATAAAAGATGAGCGATGAACTTTTAAATTCATACATAGAAGATAGTAGTTTGCATTCTCTACTTAACTCTTCTAATGAATTATTATTTCATTGCGAATATTGATTTAAAATTTGTTGTCTATTGTATTCTATTAGATTTTTCCTGTTGAAGACTAACGATAATTTGTTGTATATTATCTTAGTCATAATATTCTTTTTCTTGAGCTAGTTGAGCTCACCTTTTCCTTTTTGTTCCATACTTCTCAAGAGGCAGAATATAAGCGAGATGCAGTTGGGGTATGGAATGAAGGTTTTAGAAAGGATTGTTTAGTAGTCCTCACCATTTTGTAAAATAATGTATCAATAAATGTGATGAGGATTTATTTGAGTATAGATATTGTGCAGAAGATAATATTTGTATTTAAACTCACAGTTTCTTTGTTGTAATAATAAAGTTGTAGTTGTTTACGTGCCATGTATTGACAACTTCAGAATGGGTGTGATATATACTATTTTGGGGCGTCACACTCCTCTTATTAATTTATATTTAATATTTCTAAAATATTAAATAATAAATATTAAGCTATTTAATTTATTCTATCACCATAGATTAAATTAAATATACATAACATATTATTACGATTATGCCATTAACTTCTTAAATAATTATTCTTCCTTTTATGGTGTGACCCTTTAGGTTCTCCATATTAAACCAGGTTGTGAATAAATCAATTAGAACAATTCTAATCTTATTTAAATAAATAAATTAAACAATTAATTTATTTAAATAATATTTATTCTCTGATAGGGATAAGCCTCCCTAGCGATCAACGACTTTCCGGATAATATAGATTTCAACATTAATCATTAAAGAACCTTTGAGTAAATAGTTCTTGATACAATTCAATCCTTCCACCATACAATGTCCCAATTAAATATAAGACATGGAATTCTTCATCAAGTCTTATTTTATTTAATTATATGTATTTCGACTCTTAAATGCACAACTCAAATAATGCAAATTGGAAACTCCTTTCTAATTTCATTTACGCTTAACCCGAGGACTCTTTGGGTTGTCATTTATCGAATCACATAGGACATTTCTCTTCTTTTAATAGAAGTGGTAGATTCTTTATTGATCATACATTATCTCCATGTACAACTTATTATACCCAAGCATACCCTTTGATATACCCTAAGGGTCTTAAGGAATAAGTCAAAGTATAACTCATCATACACAAGATACTATGATGATCTCAAGTCCAAGGATCACTTGTACTTACTATCACTCTGAGAATTCTATTAATGACAAGTAAAACTCCATTAGGTATTCCTTAGCGAGCAGCCGTTCGGTGAACTTATTCTCTAATAAGCACCTACATACTTGCTTTAGTGTCTTCACACAAATGATCGTGAGATCAATCATCCTCATCGATGAAGCAAGCAACGTATGTACCAATCTATCAGATTCACTAATCCCCAATTTAGTAATCCAATGATTGGGAACTATTTTAGTTTTAAGCTTTCTAAGAATTTAGATCTTATTAGAATGATATCATCATTATTCTAAAAGCATTGCTTAAAACTATGGGTTTATCACATATTATAAAACAGCATCATGTAGATAATTAAAAGCCCTTAATAAATTAATACTTTTTATTAATAAATGAATAAGATTGTTACAAAGTATATGCTTTATCATCAAACATGATTGGCTTGTGTGCATACTACTTTCAGTCAAACCTTCCTACGTTTAGATTGAAGAAATGAATTCGGTAAATTGGTGATGGAATTGTTGGGTCATGATATTTCACCTATTGGGTCGAATAGATTGGGCCTACTTATTCGGTTAGTCCATTGGATCTCCGCTATTGCGTCTTAAAGTTATTGGGCTCAGTCTTTATGTTATCCTTGATTAATCTCTATAGTATTGGATCAGGTTAGTGGGTGGATCCATTAGATATTAAATATCTCCATCTTTGACCGGTAATGATGAAAAAGCATGATAGTTGTAAGACCCCAAATTATTAATAAATGAAATTTATTTTTCTCTATTTATTATTTTGAAATAGTAAGGGTTGATTTGATTAATGTGGATAGTTATGGGTAAAATACGCAAATATTTCGAATAAGCAAGTGGTTATAAAATATTCATTATCGTCGGGGAATATTCGTTTGGTCGTGGAATATTCTTTGTAGGGAATATTAAATGCGACGGTAGCGATTTTTTTGTGGGCCCCATAACGGAAAGCGATTGGATGAAGAAAGCGACAAATATAAGTTGTTTATAAATATTGGCGTAGTTATTACCGTTATTATCTTTGTTGGAATACCCGGTGGTTAAAACACACTAATACTGGCGTTGTTGAGCAAGAAGATACCAGTATTGCACAATTATTGATTCTTACGTGAAGGCACTACTTAATAATTGTTACTGATAATTACTATTCAAGTATTTTATTTTATTGATTCAATAATTCTTTGCATTGATATATTATATTATTGTTGTTTCAATAAATTGTCATTACACGGTATTTTCCATTATCGAGACAATAATTCATATTATCTGAATAATATTATTAGAAAACATTATTGGCAATGTCTAGAAAGTTACATCTAAGGAGAGGTTTGGTCACCTAATTGCGCCAGAGTAAGGAGAGATCCTTATTGGAAAGCCCCCTGCTCTGAGGAGCGGCACGGTTGCCGATCTTGTGATTCTGTAATATTATTTGTGAATAATTAATTATTGATTTATATGATGAGGAAAATATTGATTTTATGTGGATATAGATGGAGAAAATTTTTAATGTGACAATTGTTGAAAATTAATATTTTATCTTTTTACGATAAAATAATTCATTTAAATATATTATTTTAATAATATATTAACGGTGATATTTTATAATGAATGTGGGATATATGAGTATATGAGGAGGAAGAGTATTTTTGTGGCATTAAATGTTTAACACATATTTTGTGTGTTGGTGGGCACAATTATTGACCGAAATTTGATTATAGCTTGTAAAATCGTCCGTTTGTGGATTTCGGTTAATTTCTGTTTGGAATTTGGAAAAACTTCCTTCTGCAAAGTTGTAGATAATGGAATTTCCTATGGAAACTCACGAGTTTCAAATTTTTCTGATAAAAGAGCTATTTATTATGAATTATTGAAGTTCCAAAGTTCCGAAATAATTAATTTTTGGAAGTTTTAATTAACAAAAACATTTTTTAGATGTATGAGCCTCATTTTACATGTGTTAGGTTGCTGATTTCAGATTCTCAAAGGTTGGCGAGACAAATTTTTATAAATATATTATTATATTAAATTTTTCTGCTTTTGGTTTAAAGCATTTTCCTATAAATAGGGTCTTGGGTTAGAATTGAAAATCACACCGAAGCTCAATTTTTCTCTCTATATTATCGAGCGTATTCTTGTGAGTATTTTGAGTATACTTTGAGTATTGCTATATCAGTGCAAGTTCAAGTCATAGCCTTTATATCCTGTTTTATCTAAATCTTGTCTTTTCGAGGTAAGGGATGTTATTTTATTCGAAAATGATATTATTTCTTCAATATCATTATGCCGAAATATTGGTTGGAAATTTTATCAAATTTGGAACTTTTTCATATCGGGTTACTTATTCATGAGTTCTTATTCACGAGTTACTATTCATGAGTTACTATTCACGAGTTCTTATTCACGAGTACTATTCATGAAGCGTGAAGATGTTTTTTGTGAAATTTCTATCTTTTGGTGTCTGAGTTATTATTCACGATATCGGCACTTTATTCACGTATCTGACCTTTATTCAATAGAAAAATAAAATTTCTTCTTTTTGTTCAAAATATCTATTATGGATACTAGCTTTGATTGTATCCATGTTTTGATCATTCTTGAATTTTACTCCACTCTGATTACTTATGAAGTATTTTTGAACTTGGATTGTTTAAAATACGAATCCTTAATATTTGTTCTTTTGTTTCACTGGATTCGTTTTCTTTAAAATATTTTTCATCATCCTCAGTCCTAAATGATGATATTACTGAATATCTTTGGCTTTAGTGCAAAGATGAATGATTTCTTGATGAATATCTTTGGCCCGTAGTCAAAGATGAGCAGTGTTGAGATGAACATGATGATCGATTAATATCTTTGGTCCGTAGTGCAAAGATGAGCAGTGTTTAGATGAACATGACCCGGTGATGAATATCTTTGGCTCTGTAGTGCAAAGATGAATATTTGATTCTGAGATATATATTGATTGATGTTACGGGGATAAAATATCGACGATGAACTTTTAAATTCATATATAGAAGATAGTAGTTTGCATTCTCTACTTAACTCTTCTAATGAATTGTTTTTCAAATTTCTGCGATTGTTGATTTAAAACCTGGTTGTCTATTGTATTCTATTAGATTTTTCCTGTTGGAGACTAACGATAATTTGTTGTATATTATCTTAGTCATAATATTCTTTTCTTGGGCTAGTTGAGCTCACCCTTTTCCTTTTTGTTCCATTTTTCTTCTCAGGAGGCGAGAATGTAGCGAAGTACTTAGTCGGGGTATGGAATGAAGGTTCTAGAGAGTTGTTTAGTACTCACCATTTTTATAAAATAATGTATCAATAATTATGATGGAGATTTATTTGCGTGTGGATATTGTCTAGATGGCAATATACGTATTTAAACTCACGATTTATATGTTGTAATAATAAAGTTGTAATTATTTCTGTACCATGTATTTGGCGACTCAGAATGGGTTGGATGGAATGGACCTATTTTGGGGGCGTCACAATAGTTGACTGTGGTAACTGCCATACATTAATGTGGATGGGATTCTTGGGCTACGGTGAAACAAGTGACCACAGTTAGTTAGTGGGTGGATCGTGCCGATCGTGAAACCATCAAATCGAGGTAATGTGGAGGTAGAGGGTGGCACAGTAAACCCAAGCTGAAGAACATATCATAGCGAGGGAGTCTTCAAGAAAAAGGTACACACACACATAACTGATAATTTTATATCTCTCAATACACTAGACATTTCATCCTCCATTGTTAACTTTGGTGAAAACCTGTACTGTCAAGCTTTTGGTGTTGATCATGTTTACTGTGCAGGATCAGGACGTCTTACGTGATTGGGACGTGGCAGAAGATCTTGGCGTTAACATTGGCGCTAGAAAGAGGGCTGTGTTCTAGTGTCTTGTAGTTTTCAATCACAAAACTTCACTTGCTCTACGTCGAAAGAGATGGTGAGGAGTAAGAGGCGACACGCTGAGAAGGCGTGTAGATGGTCGCAAGTTCATCTTTACCTCGTATTTCTGTTAAGGATCGTCTGGGTCCTTTCAAAAGTGCTCATGAGAGCACGACTTCTAAGCGTGATTCCGGGGGTAGAAGGAGGTTGAAGTTTGATGAGGACAGAGATTGTGATCAAGACCGAAGGCGGGTAGAAGGTTCATCGTCTAGAACTCGTCATCGAAGCGAACGTGGGGATAGAGCTGCTAAGTTGGCAAAGATGGCAGACAAAGCCGATAAAACTTTGGAAATCCTTCTAAAGCAAAGGGAAAATATAGTCGAACAGATGCTTCGAATTGCAGATTTGGGGGACGAGGCGTCTAGTCATGTTCAATCCGAGAGGCGTAGTAGAGTTAGGGATGTACCACAGCAGGACGGACAGGAGCCGAAGCATTCTATTCATGCTTCTCAAGGACGACCTCAGGAACGTAGGATATCAAGGAGCAAAACTCCTGAGGTGTCGAAGAAAGCACTTGTGGTAGTCGGTTCTCATGGTCGTGGCGGTAACAGACAGAGGAGTCGGTCGAGAGAGTATGCGCCTGGGAGTAGAAGGAGAGAGCATCAACGTGAATATTCTCATCTTGAGGATAGAGTTATACGTCGGAGTAGATCCAGAAGTCCAACAAAAGTAGTGGGGTCAGATAGTGGAGGTCGTTCTGCCCAGAAGCAGAAGGTTATTCAGGAGAAAGAAGTTTCTTCACAACCAGAAGGTGTGGATTTCTTGGTAAAGAAGTTGAAGGACCTTCGGAAGCAGTTGGCCGAGGTTCAACAGGTGAAAGATACTCCGGGAAAAAAGGCGTCTCCTTTTTCCACGGATATTCTTAAGGAGAAGGCAGACACCACCAAGAAGTTGCCTCAAATGGAGAGTTACGATGGGTCTGCGGACCCTTATGACCACAACCAGGTGTTCGATAGACTAATGGACTATTATGACTTCACCGATGCGGCTAAATGTCATACATATATTACAACGTTGAGGAAGGATGTACGATAGTGGATGGGGACCTTGCCTGCTGATTCAGTCACGTCATGGTCTGAGTTATGTGACAAGTTCCATGCTCGTTTTGGGAGCAACTGAAGGAGGGGAAAGCCTACTGGTTCACTGGCTCAGGTTCGGCAGTTTTCCAATGAGTCTTTGGGTTTGTATGTGAAGCGATTTAGGGAAGCTGTTGGCCAGGTGTCTGATCTCAATGATCTTCGCGCTGTGGGTTTATTTTAGAACGGATTAGATTTGGTGAAGTCAGAAAATTTAGCGAAGAAGCTGATGTTTCACCATCCGAAGAGCTTGGCCGAAGCCTTTGATAAAGCCGAGGGCTACATCGTGGTAGAGGAGGCTATGAATAGCCTGAAGCGTCTTTCTTCGGACCGCATGAAGGAGACAGATACTCCTACGGCTGAAGGCGATTAAAGGAAGTCAGAGGGGTATAATGATCGGCCTGAGAGCAGCTCAAAGAAGTACAACAACACATGACGACAAGGAAGCAATCGCCCACCTGCTCCTACCCCGATGGTGAATAAGGTTTACACAAAACTGAACACGGATAGGTCGGTGATTCTGGATCATATCAGGAACCGGCCCTTCTTCGAACCTCCTCGTGATAATTTTAAGCCAGGTCAGGGCAATGCTCTGAAATATTATGGCTATCATCAAGCTGCAGGTCACGATACAAATGAATGCTGTAATTTGAAGGACTTTGTAGAGAGGAAGGTTCAAAGCGGTTTGTTGGTTCAATATGTGGCCGGAAGGGACCAACAACAAGATCAGCAGAATGTTGATCGTACTGTTCAGATGGTTCAAACGGTTCCACCCGTGCAACCTGATCCAAATCAACCACCAAGGCACGTCGTTGATGTAATAAGCAGGTGGGAATGCAGGAAGTTGGTAGAAAGAAGAGAGTGGGTATCCGGATTCGGCCATGTCCGTGGAGGTGTTCCCCAAAGACCGGCTGAGGCCGCTTCGAGGTGCTTATATCTTTCGGTGATGCGATTATCCTTGAGCCCATCGAACCCCATGAAAGAGCCTTGGTGATCACAACACAAGTGGGTTCGGTGGATATGAAGTTTGATGATGATCGACAACGGGTCTTCGTTGATATTCTTTATGCCCACGCTTATCGAGTATGCATCTTGATGGGCGAAGATGGAGGTCTGACAGAGGCTCCTTTATATGGCTTCAAAGAACGATCCGGTTAAAGTGGCAGAGACTATTGAGCTCTAATGGGTCATCTTCAGATCGCTGCTCACAACAGTAGAAATAACGTGTAAATTTTATGTTGTGCGTATGTAAATTCTACTCTAACGCCATATTGAGGCGACCTACCTTGATCGCTTTCTCAAGCGGTGACTTCCATCCTCATTTTAAAATCAAGTTCCCAAGCTACCCCATGGAGTCAAGAGGTTGCAGAGGACTTGGACACCGCCAAACGATGTTATAGGAATTCGTGATCGCCTCGGGAGTAGTAAGGGTCGCAAGCAAAAACAAACCATGGCATTGAGATCGAGCCCTTTCATGAAAAGCAGGTCGAGCCATTGGTTATTCTGCGGGAGAGACAGAGGAGTTCGAGTTGGTCCTCGGAAAGAAAACAAAAACAGTGAAGATTGGTTGAATGTCCGCCGTAACCTCTCGAACAAACCTTATGGAACTTTTTCATTTGTTATCGACATTTTGGCATAGGAGCCACAAGACATACCGAATCACCAAAAGATTGCCGAAACACCAGACTAGATGTGGATCCATCAAAAAGCGATTCGGCGAAGAAAAGCGGATCTTTGCACCGAAAGCGTCGAGAGGATCATTGATGAAGAGATTGCCAAGCTGATGGCTGCTGACTTCATCTTTGAAATCGACTACCCGGAGTGGATGGCAAATGTAGTGTTGGTGCAGAAGCAGAATGGGAATGGGCGAGTTTGCATCGACTACACCGACCTGAACAAAGCATGCCCGAAGGACTTCTATCCTCTGCCCCACATTGATCAACTTTTTGATGCGACTTCGGGGTATGCACTACTAAGCTTTATGGATGCTTTTTCAGGTTATCATCAAATTTCTATGTGCAAGGAGGACATTCCGAAGACAGCATTCATCACACACTGTTCGGTGTATGCCTATAAAAAGATGACCTTTGGCTTGATTAATGCGAGAGCCACCTACCAGAGAATGATGAACTTTGTCTTCCAAAAGCAACTAGGAAGGAACATGGAGGTATATGTGGATGACATGATCGTAAAGAGAATGAATGTTCAGAAGCACTTGGATGATCTGGAGGAATGCTTTCAGATTGTCCGTCATCACAAGTTGAGGCTCAATCCTGCAAAGTGTACCTTCGGGCTCGGTGCAGGGAAGTTCCTGGGTTATCTGGTCAGTCAACGGGGCATTGAGGCCAATCCGGAGTAGATCCAGGCTATCCTGAACATGAAGACTCCTCAGTCATTCAAAGACGTCCAACGTCTGACTGGTAGGATTGTAGCTTTGAGGAGGTTTATGTCCAAGTCAGTAGAGAGGTGCTTGCCATTCTTTGATACACTGAAGGGACCGAAGAATGCGAAGACGTTCTAGTGGACTTCAGAGTGTGAAGACGCCTTCCAAGGCATAAAGACATATCTGTCTTCGGCTCCTTTATTGGTGAAACCTGCTCCAGAAGCTAGTTAAAGTAGGTAGTAGTAAGAATTTATTTTTGGTTCTGGGAAGCGAGGGAAGCAATATCCAGGTTTATTATGTCACCATGTCTAAGAGATCTTTGAATCCGGTGTGTAAGACCCAAAGCTTTTATAAATAAAGATGAATTTTCTATAAATATTATTTTTGAATATTATGGAATAAATTTGATATAATGTTATAGTTGTGGATAATATTTATAAATTTTGCAAAAAGTAAGCAAGTTGTTATAAAATATTCGTTTTTTGGGAATATTCTTTTTATCGGGGAATATTAAATGACGACGACTCAATCATTAAGTGGACCCCTTAACGGAAGTATTGTCGTAGTTAGAAAGCGACAAAATTATCTTTCTATAAAAATAATTACGGAGGTGTTACCAAATTAAAAGCATTGAACTATCCGGTGGTAAAAGTACGATGTCTGGCGTGGTTGCGTAGTAGACACTCAGATTAATTATTGATGCTTACGTGAGAAGTCACTTAGCTATACTCAATTATTACTCTGAAGAATTGATGCATCATATCTCTTATATTATTGATTCAATTATTGTCACAGTATCATACGTATAATATGTTATATTATTAATTGAGACGACAAGTTATAAATGATTAATAATTGTTGAAAGATTAAAATGTGTTGATTAAAAATAAAATGATTTATGGTAATATTTATTCAATCCTTGATGTATATAAAAGTGCATTTATGAGGCGTTTGTGGTAAGTTTGATTATTTTATGGGGGCGTATATGTCATCATCTAAGAGTCTCTCTTCGTTAATAAGAATTACCTTTGTGAATAGTAATTACCTTTGTGAATAGTAATTACCTTCGTCCAATAGTATTTACCTTCGTCGATAGTAATTACCTTCTTCAATAGTATTTACCTTTCATCGATAGTAATTACCTTCTTCAATAGTATTTACCTTCGTCGATAGTAATTACCTTCGTCGATATTAATTACCCTTCATGAATAGTAGTTGTCTCTTGATATTACCAAGAGTCGTTTTGACCCTTCGTTAAGACCAAGAGCCACCCTCGGCTTTTTCTATAAATAGAAAGCTCATTCCTTCATTATTTCTTACGAATTCATTGAAACTCTAGAGAGAAAAACTATAGAGAGAAAAAAGAAAAGTATTCTGCTACTTCACTTTTCCAATATTCAGTTCTTCTAAGGTAAGGGATATTATTTGTTGTACCCGTAAGGGGTGTTATTCTTTCTTATTCATGAAGATAAATTGTTACATGTCAATTAACCTTTTGTTTTGTGGCAGTATCTAAAAATGACATCTGAGAATGTTGAGAATAGCAATGGAGCACTGAGCGATCGTTGATTCACCACATATCAATAATCAAGGATAATGTGCATCGGAAGGCGACAATCCTCATGCAAACAACAACACTAACCAAATGATGAATGATCAAATGTTCAGAGGCTTTATGCAATTTATGCAACAAAGCAAAGTAGAGTGACTCTGTCCAAAACGTAGGTGGAAACACGGAAAACTCTCGAGGCGGTCCGCTATTAAACAATTCAAGGAGCTGGGACCACTTGGAGTTTAAGTGAGAGCAAAACCACTTACGGCGGAAGCATGGATAAAGCAGATTACCAAGATATTTGATGTCTTGGGATGCTCCGAGGAGCAAAAGGTTCCCCTTCATGCCTTTTAAGTTGCTTGGAGAGGCTGATTCTTGGTGGGAATCCAGAAACGTACTCAACTTCTTTGTCATCAAGATATCTTGGGAGAAGTTCCAGAGAGTCATTCAACGACAAATACTTTTACGAAAGTATTCGCCATATGAAGGAGGTGGAGTTTATCAGGTTGGAACAAAACAATATGATCGTGTCGCAATACTGAGGCAAAATTTGCGGAGTTATCACGGTTCGTCCCACTTGGTGGATAATGAAAGAGAGAATGACGCGAATGTTTTAAGAGGTTTGTGAATGGAGATACGTCAACATCTTATTTCTCATAAAGCGTGTTTGTATTGGATGTTGTAAATAGGGCTCGATTAGTGGAGCGCGATAACGAGACAACAACTAAACTAAAAGAAGCGGCCAGCAAAATTATAATACCAATGAGAGTAGTCATCGAAGCGGTGACAACAAGCGTGGAGGAATCAACAAAGGCGGATATGGTAACCACTTTGGTGGTAATCGAGGGCCAAAACAATAAGAATGGACATTTCAAGAAAAGGAGATTCAACAATGATGGAAAGGCGTCAAGACCAAAGACCGTTGTTAAGGAAGGAGAAAGACCACCTATCATATGCTTCAAATGCGAGGAGAGGACACATCGGGATCCGAATGCGCCATGCTTGGCCCCTAAGCATGTTATAATTGTGGAAGAGAAGGTCACTTAGCTCGATTTTGTCGTGCCATCAAGACAAATTCAACTAGGATGGAGGCACCAAAAGCCGTTCCGGAAAAGTCAAAACCCAGTAGTCTGAGGAGAAGCGTTTGTTGTGACCTCCGGAGAAGCAAGGAACCCGAATGAAGTCATCACGGGTAAGCTTATCATAAACTCTAATGAAGTCTATACTTTATTTGATGGGGTTCTACCCATTCTTTTATTTCTCTACTTGCGCTCATCGATTAAATTTGACTCAGGAGAAATTAGACTTTGACTTATCTGTGGAAACTCCGTTGGGAGAAACCTTCATTACATCCACTGCTTATAAGTCTTGTTTGGTTCAAATCGGTACCCTCACATTACCTGTCGATCTTATTTCATTAAAAATACTTGCATTTGACGCGATTCTAGGGATTGATTAGTTAACTACTTATCATGCAAAAATTGATTGTTTTCGTAAGGTTGTTAGCTTTCATATTCCTAATCAACCTATTATGCGAATTCAAACGACCAAACCATTAAAATAAATCACGGTCATCTCAAGCCATAAAGTTACTCGTTTATTGAAAAATGGATGTCAAGCTTTCTTAGCTCATGTCACAGATTTAAACAAAAATACGTCAGTTTTGAACGATATTTCTATTGTTAATAAATTTCGACGTATTCTCAGAAGAACTTCACGGCCTACCCAGGCGTGAAATTGAATTTTTGTATCGACCACGAACCCTAAGACAAAACCTATTTCCAAAGCCCCATATCGAATGGCTCTATTGAACTTCGGAGTTAAAGACCCAATGCGCAGGAATTATTAGACATTGACTTTATTATTCGTCCTAGTACTTCTCCTTGGGGTGCTCTGTTCTATTCGTGAAGAAGAAAGATGGGAGTATGCGACTTTGTATTGATTATCGGAGTTGAATCATGTCACCATCAAAAAAAAGTATCCATTGCCACGTATTGATGACTGTTTGACCCGATTATAAGGAGCCAAATTCTTTTCAAAGATTGATCTTCGTTAGGATATCACCAATTGAAGATTAGGAACCACGACATTCCAAAGGCGGCTTCCGGAACTCCGATGCGGCATTATGAATTCTTAGTCGTGTCTTTTGGATTGACTAATGCTCCTAACGCCTTCATGGATATGATGAACCAAGTATTCAAGGAATATTTAGATCACTTTGTGGTCGTCTTTATTGATGACATCCTTATTTATTCCAAAAGCCGTGAAGATCATGAGCAACACTTGAGGTCGACACTCCAAAAGCTTCGTGAATATAAGCTTTATGCCAAGTTGAAGAAATGCGAGTTCGGCTTGAAGAAGTAGCATTCCTTGGGCACGTGGTATCAAGTCATGGAATATCTGTTGACCCAAAGAAAGATTGAAGCTATTCAAAGTGGGAACAACCTAAATCGATGACCAAGTCACGTAGCTTTCTCGGTTTATTTGGTTATTATCGGAGATTCGTGGAAGGATTTTCTCGAATCGCTACTCCATCGACTCGGTGACTCGGGAAGATACAAAATTCGGTTGGAGCGAAGAATGTGAGAAGAGTTTTCAAGAACTCAAGAGGAGACTTATTTCAAAGACTTGTTACGACAATACCATCCGGCTCGGAGGATTTGTCATCTCTGATGATGCTTGAGCAAAAGGTTGGGATGTGTTCTCATGCAACATGGAAAAGTTATAGCTATGCCTCCTCCACGACAACTCAAAGAATATGAGAGGAATTATCCTACTCATGATCTAGAGTTGGCGGTTGTTATCTTTGCACTTAAAATTTGGAGGCATTACTTGTATGGGGAGAAAGTGGAGATCTTTACGGATCATAAAAGCCTCAAATATTTCTTCACTCAAAAGGAACTCAACATGCGACAACGACGTTGGCTTGAGGCTATTGAAAGATTATGATCATACCATCCAATACCATCCCGAAAAGCGTAACGTGGTAGGCGACGCATTGAGTGAAGATCATGTTAAGTACGAGTGCGTTATTGTCAACGAAGCCCATTTTGTGTGACTTGCAAAGGATGGAGATAGAGTTAAAGACTCGAGGACGCATGTGATTATAGCGAGTATACGAGTAGAACCGAACTTTAATCGATAAAGTTAAAGTCGCACCAAGCTACTGACACTGGAGTCGATGCGTATGAGGAAGAAAGTGCTGAGAAGGTGCTTACGCTAGGAAGCAAGAATCGATGAAGAAGGAATACTTGAGTCAACTCTAGACTTTTGTGTTCTAACGACCTTGATTTAAAGTATAATATCATGATGGGGCGCACAACACACCATTTGCAATCCATCACAGGAGTACCAAAATGTATCATGATATTCGCCATACATTTTGGTGGAGCAATATGAAGAGAGAGATAACTTATTTGTTTATCTCAAGGTGTCTAACTTGTCAACGAGTTAAAGCGGAGCATCAAGTACCAAAAGGTCCATTGCAACCACTTGAAATTCCGAATGGAAGTGGGAGCACATTACCATGGATTCGTTCTACGGTCTTCCTAAGGTTTCTCAAGGCATTGATGCGATTTGGGTCATTGTTGATAGATTGACCAAGTCCGCTCATTTCTTACCGATCACGAGAAACTTATACACTTGAATGTCTTGCTTCATTATGTATATAAGCGAGATTGTAAGATCGCATGGTATCTGCCGGTATCCATAGTTTCCGATCGAGACCCAAGATTCACTTCACGATTTTGGGTTAGTTTGCAAAAAGCTATGGCGCAGACTTACGATTTAGCTCAAAGATATCATCCTCGAGACGGACCAGACAATCGGAGAGGACTATTCAAACTCTTGAAGATCTATTAAGACTCGTGTCCTTGATTTCAAGGGAGTTGGGACAAGTTCTTACCATTGGTGGAGTTTTCCCACAACAACAGTTATTAAGCAAGTATTGGCATGGCTCCATTCAAGCGTTGTATGGAAAAAAGTGTCGTTCTCGGTATCTTTGGGATGAGGTGGGTGAAGCAACGTTGTTGGGATCGAGTTGAGTACGTATGACTACGGAAAGATACAAAGCGATCCGACAACGATATAAAAACCTCACAAAATCGACAAAAGAGTTATGCCGATCTTCATCGAAAGGACGTGGAATTCGATATAGGAGATCGTGTGTTGTTAAGAGTTGCTCCATGGAAAGGAGTTACAAGATTTGGAAAGAGGAAAACTTAATCCTCGATTCATCGGTCCATTTTAATCCTCGATCGAGTAGGGCGTGGCCTATAGACTCGCTTTTCTGCGCCAAATATGTCTCGTGTTCATAACGTTTTCACATATCCATGTTACGTAAATATGTGAAAGACCCGAACCATATTATTGAGTTAGGGATAGGGGACGAAATAGCGGAAGATTTGACGTATGAAGAGGTTCTTGTTCAAATTTTGGATAAGAAGGAACATATTCTACGCTCGAGGTTATACCTCAAGTCAAAGTTTTGTGGAGGAACCACGATGTTGAGAAATGACTTGGGAGTTAGAATCGAAATGAAATCAAGGTATCCTTACCTCTTCGACATACCAGTGCACGCACCTAATTTGAAGGAGAAATTTCATAAGAAGGGAGGTTGTAAGACCCAAACTTTTATAAATAAAGATGAATTTTCTATAAATATTATTTTTGAATATTATGGAATAAATTTGATATAATGTTATAGTTGTGGGTAATATTTATAAATTTTGCAAAGTAAGCAAGTTGTTATAAAATATTCGTTTGGTTGGGAATATTCTTTTTGTGGGGAATATTCAGACGACGGCTCAATCATTAGTGGACCCCACAACCAAGTATTATCATAGTTAGAAAACGACAAAATTATCTTTCTATAAAAATAACGGCGAAGGTGTTACCGTTAAAACTGTTGAACTACCCGGTGGTAAAAGTACAGTAATACGCGTGGTTGCATAGTAGCACACGGTATTGATTATTGATGCTTACGTGAGAAGTCACTTAGCTATACTCAATTATTGCGACAAAGAATTTGCGCATCATATCTCTTATATTATTGATTCAATTATTATCACAGTATCATCTGTATAATATGTTATATTATTAATTGAGACGACAAGTTATAAATGATTAATAATTGTTGAAAGATTAAAAATGTGTTGATTAAAAATAAAATGATTTGTGGTAATATTTATTCAATCCTTGATGTATATAAAGAGTCATTATGAGGCGTTTGTGGTAAGTTTGATTATTTTATGGGGGCCCATATGTCATCATCTAAGAGTCTCTTCGTCGATAGTAATTACCTTTGTGAATAGTAATTACCTTTGTGAATAGTAATTACCTTCACGTCGATAGTATTTACCTTAAATCGATAGTAATTACCTTCTTGATAGTATTTACCTTCGTCAATAGTATTTACCTTAAATCAATAGTAATTACCTTCTTCAATAGTATTTACCTTCATCAATAGTAATTACCTTCGTCGATAGTAATTACCCCTTCGCAAATAGTAGTTGTCCTTGATATTACAAGAGTTAAGCGCCTCTTGATTGTTCCAAAGGTTAATTACTCCTTCGCAAATAGTAGTTGTATCTTGATATTACCAAGAGTCATTTTGACCCTTCGTTAAGACCTTAAAGAACCACCTCGGCTTTTTCTATAAATAGAAAGCTCATTCCTTCATTATTTCTTACGAATTCATTGAAACTCTGAGAGAGAAACTATAGAGAGAAAAAAAAAGTATTCTCGCTACTTCACTTTTCCAATATTCAGGTTATTCTAAGGTAAGGGATATTATTTGTTGTGCCGTAAAGTGTTATTCTTCTTATTCATGAAGAGAACTTACATTATTCCATTCTTTATTATTCATTGGAATAACTCCGTAAACGGCGATACCCTATACATAACTCTTTGTATACGGCGTACCCTATACTTGGTGAAATCCTTCATTATTCCATTCTTTATTATTACATTGGAATAACTTTTGTATCGTGACTTTTACCTATACTTGGTGACATTCTTCTATTATTCTGTTGGAACATCATATGCGTGTGTTTTACAGGACTGGTTAAAATCTTTATTATTATTCATTGGAACATCACATGCATGCGTTTTCGGCATGGGACTGGTTCCGTTATTTATTATTCTGTTGGAATAACTTTTGCTGTGCAAGGCTCTACCGCATGCATGGTGATTTCTTTTGTTATTCCATTCTTTATTATACCCGGTTGGTTAAAACTTTGACTTCTATACTCCATGAAATTAGTAGAATATTCTTGATATTTGCGTTTCATCCAAAGATCTTTTCATGGAAATATTCTTCCGATCATTCTTGAATTTTACTCTACAAAACAATGTCGTATTGACAATTTGGACGTTAATAATTCACGGATAAAATAATTCTTGAACTTGTTTTATTGAATTCTTATATCATTGTCATCATCCTCATATTTATATTATGTTGAAAGTCATACGTATTTTGTAGTGCATAGATGGACTTGGTATGATTATGACGAGAGACTATTCGGTGTAATCATGGTAGTAATGTTACAAATGATGTAATAAAAATCCTCAAATTGGTAGTAGTGTATTGATGGATGATTGTTGGCATGATCATGACCATTAATGAATACACAACTATTCTTCGGCAGTAGTCATGAATAATTGTGGTCGTGATACTAAAGAATATCCTTGGTAGTAGAAGCGGGTGATTCGATGATGTGGAATATTTATTAAAGTCGAGTCTCAAATATATAAAGTGATGAAAAACCTTTTAAATCATAAAAGATAGTAGATTTTATTTTCTACTTGACTCTTTTAATGGATTCATTGGTTCATTGTAGTTAAACTTGATGTTCATTATATTTTATCGGTTTAACATCATTTGAGGCTAATGATAATTTATTCGCATTATCTTAGTCATAATATTTCTTCTTGAAGCTAGTTGAGTTCACCCTTTCTTTCACCGTTCTCTTCAGGAAATGAGAATATATTTGGACGAGTCGGGGAGCGGAGTAATGGTCCAGAGGATAGCATTAGTAGTCCCCACTATTCGTGAAATAGTGTGATAATAATTGTAATGAGGACTCCTTTTGAGTTTGTATAATATCTAGTAGACAATATTTGTATTCAAACTCACGCTTTATGTCGTATTATACACAGCAGTTATATTAAGTAAGTTGTATTTAAATTACATACCATATATCTGACTACCCAAGATGGGTGATGTATACCTAATTTTGGGGGCGTCACACCAGGTACCCAAATATTGAAAAATTTGCCTTTGCTTTGATAATTGTTAGTCGAAAGCTTCGGCAATATTTTCAAGGTCGGCTCCTGGTTGTCTACACGGATCAGCCGCTGAAGAAGGTGATGAGTAAGCCAGAAGTTTCGGGGAGATTAGCAGCATGGACGATGGAATTATCCCAATTTTTTGTTGAATATCATCCTCGAACTGCTATCAAAGGTCAAGCCTTGGCTGATTTCATGGTGGAATGTTCGTTCAAGCAGATCTTTGAGCTACCGAAAGGTAAACGTCCGATCGGCGATTCTGATTCTTCAACATGACCAAAATTCATGGAATATTTGATGCAGATGGGTTACTTCTCTGCGGATGTCGATGGAGCGAGGATTATTTTGACAAGTCAGAGGATTCAAGGTACAACAAGCCATCGATTTGGGTTGAGCAACAACAACAACGTAGGTAAGTCACGGCGGTGTTAGTAGGAGTTCGACTGGCGAAAAGTCTAGAAGTTCAGAAGCTGATCATTTACAGTGACTCGCAATTGGTCGTCAAGCAAGTATCAAGAGATTATGAAGCTCGTGGGGCGAGGATGATCAAGTATTTGGCAGAATTGAAAGACCGGCCAACGATTGCCGTCTCTTATGAGTTTCAGGGCATAGAGCGTAACGACAATTCTATTGCCGATGCATTGTCAAAGCTCGCCACTACGGATGCTGATGTTTTCAATGGGTCAGTTTATTTGGAGGTTTTCAATGACGGTAGTATCCAAAGATGAAGCGAAGATGTGCATTGAACGTTCTAATTGTTGGATGACTCCCTACATCGAATATCTGGCAGATGGCGTCCTTCCTTCAGATCAGATGCTGGCAAAGAAGATCAAGTACAAGAGTGCCAACTTCGTTCTTATTGATGGGGATCTTTATCGAAGGGCATTTTCGTCACCATTGTTGAAGTGTCTGGTTCCATCTGAGGCTGAGTATGCTCTTCAGGAGGTTCACGGGGGTATTTGTGGCAACCATATGGCTGCTAAGTCATTGGCCTACAAAGTAATTCGGCAGGGGTACTACTACTGGCCTACGATCTTCAAGGAAGCTACAAAGTATGTGAAGAAGTGTGAGAAGTGTCATCTCAACAGTTTGATCCCACATCAGCCACCAGAAGAGCTATACTCGATCTTATCTCCTATACCCTTTGTTGTGCAGGGGGTAGATATCTTTGGGTCCGATTCTTAGAAAGCTAAAGGTCAGGTTAGTTTTATCATAGTTGCTATCGATTATATGACCAAATGGTTAGAAGCGAAGCCATTTCGGTTGATAACGGGGCAAGAGTGCTTGAAGTTCATGAAGGAGTCTGTAGTGTTTCGTTTCGGAATTCCTAAAGTGGTGATATCGGACAACGAACGCCAGTTCGTGGGATCAAAATTTGAAGGATTTCTGAAATAGCTTGGAGTTCAGCACAAGAAGACTTCGGTGGCTTATCCACAGTCGAATGGGCAAGTTGAAGTGACCAACAGAGCGCTGCTAAATGGGATCAAGCGCAGACTGGACGAAGCTAAAGGAGGATGGCCAGAGGAGCTTCTCAGCGTGTTATGGGCTTATCGGACTACACCGAGGACTACCACAGGGGATTCACCTTTCAGATTGGCCTATGGTATTGATGCCTTAGTCCCAGTTGAGATTGGATCTCCAAGTCTTCGGGTTACTCAGTTCAAAGAGATCTACAATGATAAAGGACTGAAGGTCAACTTGGATCTGTTGGAAGAAGCCAGAGAGGTGGCTTTGATCAAGTTAGCAGCCTACCAACGAAGAGTAGCCAAGCATTACAACAAAGGGGTTAAGCTTCGTAGATTTGAAGTGGGAGATTTTGTCCTCAGGGAAGTCGAAGCGTCTACGCCTCAGAACATGGGAAAGCTGATGCCGAATTGGGAAGGGTCGTATGAAGTAATTGAAGTACCGAAGCCCGGGACTTATCGGTTAAAGGCATTGGACGGATCCGAGATCAAGAACACTTGGCATGCTTACGTGAAGCTTCTAAGAAATACTTTGATAGAAATCGAGTTAGTTCACAGGAAGTCTGTAAACATTGGATCGTCATCAATAAAAGATTCACTTTTTCACAATTGATTTTCTTCCTATTGGTCCTAAATTCACAATGGTGTAAAGAGAGACGGGGACTCAACGACCATTCGATGGTAGCCTTTTGGCGTGTGGTCCTTGTGAATTTATGGGGGCCCTTGGGGTAAGCAAACTTCATCATTTGTAAGGAAGGCGGGTGGACTCGTGACCATTCGATGGTAGCCTTATCTGCAGGAGTGTCTCATGGGTTTGTTTTACCATGAGTGGTAAACAAATTCCATAGTCCTTTATAATTTGTTTTACCCGCATAGTAAACAACAATATGCATCGAAGTAAGGAGGTTCGGGGGGACTCGCTGGCCATTCGATGGTAGCCTTATTGTTAGGTGTGTCCTTATGAGTTTGTCTTACCGCGAGTGGTAACAAATTCCATTGTCCTTATATCTTTGTTCAACCCCGCATGGTAGATAAATATCCTTATATACTTGTTTTACCCCGAGTGGTAAACAAGATCTTGATGGTGCAAGGAGGATCAACCGAATTCACCTTATGCATGACCTGTCTCACACTTCGGAAATGATAAGTATACATTACTTTATTTTGTTCAAGTGTTGAGTTCGGTTCCTTAAGTTCAGTTTATGTCCTTTCTTAACTTAACTGTTATATGCCTTATCTGATTCACAAGTCAAGTTAAGTTCATTCAAGATGATTGGTACTGAATTATTGACAAGAAACACATTATACAGAAATCATGAGAAGGAAAATTAAAATTTCATTAATAGTTAAACGATTACATACACAGGAAATAAAAATCCTTTACAAAACTTCTAACATAAAAAAGCAGTAAGGTCTTATTCAAGCACCACCCTCGTCTTCAGAGTCAAGAAGGGTTGGGTCTAATTGAGCTGCAACCAGCTTTTCCTTACCTCGATCTCGGCAGACTTCGTACCCTTCAGAGTATACTTTCAAAATCTCTGTATTTAGCTCATCAGAAGCCCGATATTCAACCTAAATTTCCCTACGCCACTCTTCGGTCAGAGGAGGACCTCGCTCCTTCAAAGCCTTCAGCTTATCCTGAAGCTTCCGACGCCTGACCAAATGCCTTTCCTTATCCTCGAGGGCCTTCGCCTGAAGATTGTCTACTTGTATAGCCAGGCTCTGGTTAGCTATGGCGAGTTCATCGTTGTTAGCCTTCAGAACCTCGTTCTTTTCAACAAGGTCAGCATTCATACTCGTCATGTCTCGTTGGCTGGCCTTGGTCGCTTCCAGATCCTCCTTGAGGGCTTTAAGTTCTTCTTTAGTCCGAGCCAAATCCTTCCGAAGATATTCGTTGTTGAACTCAGCCATATCCCGTTCATGCCTCTCCTTCGCCAAGGCAGACTACAGAATGACATTCTCTCTCCTCGCAGATTCTTCTGCAGCTTCGGATTCCATATATTTAGGGCGTAAACGCCCAAAAACAGCATTGGCCTGTGTACATTCAGTATTAATCAATCAATTTCAGATATATAACCTAAGCATGATATGAAGCATGAAGATTGAGAAAATAAGTTTACCTTTGCTATATAGCTCATACCCTCATCAAGCATGTCCCCGATAAATCTATCGCCAAACCTGTGATCGTCTGTTTCCCGAACGAATGCATTGAATAGATGGAAGGGGAAGTTGGCATTGTATCGAGGCCAGAGGGTTGGTGATGCCACGACATCGTTCTGAAATTCGTACGACGAAGGCCTTGGAGGGGAGCGTATAGGTTATTCAGGAGAATGTACTGGTTGTTCACGAACTGGAGAGGGATCCATGTATATATTTTCTAGAGACAGTGATCGATCATGGATAGGTTCACGAGGCAGTTATGGAGCTGACGCTGAGCTTGGATGACTGTCAGAAGGGTGTTTCCTTTTCCGGGATAGTACAGGCATGATTTTGACTTGTTCTTCTTCATCAGAAGCTTGTATTTCCACTGGAATTATTGGAGGAAGCTCGACTGAAGACAGAGGCACTCTGAGCTCTTCGGTTGTCAGAGGGGTAACTTTAGTTCTTAATTTCTTGACTCTAAGAAGATTTCTTCGATCAGGTATGTAAGACCCCAACTTATTATTAATGAAATTTAATTTTCTCTATTTTGAAATAGTAAGGGTTGATTTGATTAATGTGGATAGTTATGGGTAAAATACGCAAATATTTTAAAATAAGCAAGTGGTTATAAAATATTCATTGTTGTCGGGGAGTATTCGTTTGGTTGTGGATATTATTCTCATCATTTGGGAATATTAAATATTTACTCAATGTAAAGATTTTGTGGGCCCCATAACTGAAAAGCGATTGGATAAAGAAAACGACAAATATAAGTTGTTTAAAAATAACTACAGCGTAGTTATTCACAAGATTAATATCGTTAAAATACTCGGTGGTTAAAACACAAGAAGCACCAGTATTGCACCAATTATCGATTCTTACGTGAAAAGCACTACTCAATAATGGTTACGATAATTCTTTATTCAAAGATTTTATTGATTTAATAATTCTTTGCGTTGATATTTTATATTGTTGTTGTTTCAATAATTGTCATTACACTGCGATATTTTTATTATCGAAACAATAATTCATATTATCCGAATAATATTATTAGATAACATTATTGGCAATGTCTAGAAAGTTACATGCTAAGAAGAGGTTTGGTCACCTAATTCATGCTACCAAGAAGAGAAATTCTTATTGGAAAGTTCCCCTTCCTTTAAGGCGCGCAGTTGTTAATATCGTGATTCTATAATATTATTTGTGAATAATTAATTATTGATTCATATGATGAGGAAAATATATATTGATTTTATGTGGATATAGATGGAGAAAATTTTTAATGTGACAATTGTTGAAAATTGAAATTTTATCTTTTTCTCGATAAAATAATTCATTTAAATATATTATTATATTTTAATAATATAATAATGGTGATATTTTTACAACGAATGTGGGATATATGATTATATACGAGGAGGAAGAGTATTTTTGTTTAATAAATGTTTAAAACATGTTAAACATGTAAATTGAACCCCATTTATCGACCGAAATTTGATTATAAACAGTAAAATCGCGCATTTATGGATTTTGATTAATTCTCGTTTGGAATTTGGAAAAACTTTTTCTTCGCAAAGTTGTAGAGAATTGAATTTCCTATAAAAAGTCAGCGAGATTCGAATTTTCAGATAAAAGTTTATTTATTATGAATTATTGAAGTTTCAATTAATTGATTAACATTTTTTGAAGTTTTAAATGGTTTAAGTGAGAAAACGTTTTTGTTGTTTTTATTGGGGTGTGGTTGATGGCTGAATTCAGTTAGTATGCGTAGGAAAATTTAAAAAATAATAATAATATTAAATTAAATTTTCTACTTTGGTGTTTCTAAAGATTTTCCTATAAATAGAGTCTTGGGTTAAATTGAAAATCACACCAGAACTCAAGTTTTCTCTATATTATCGAACAGATTTATTCGTGAGTATTTTGAGTATACTTTGAGTATTGCTATATCGATGCTGAAGTTCAAGTCATGCTTTATATATATTGATTGTTTCATTTGAAATCTTGATCTTTTCGGTGAAGGGATATTATTTTTTTTTTCAGAATGATATTATTTCTTCAATATCATTACTTTGAAATATCGATCCAAGTTTTTATCAAATTTGGAACTTTTTTGTTGGAGATTACTTATTCACGATATCAAGACTATTCACTTACTTATATGACTATTTATTTACGAATCTCACTTAAGACTATTCATCGAAAAAATGAAAATTTTCCTTTTCGTCTAAAATATCTATTATGGATACTAGCTTTGATCAGATCCAGTATTTTGATCATTCTTGAATTTTACACCACTATGATTATTTTTTGAGGTATTTTTGGACGTGGATAAAACAAATCTTAATCCTTAATCCTTAATCCTCATTTTGTTTCAATTGGATTCGCTTTCTTTAAAAATATTTTTCATCATTCTCACCTTAAATGATGATATTATTGAATATCTTTTTACCAGAGAAGCAGATGAATGATTTCTAATGAATATCTCTTTACCAGTAGTGAAGATGCAGCATGAGCAGTGTTTAGATGAACATGACTAATGATGAATATCTTTTACCAGAAGTGCAGCAGATGAATATTTGATTAGGATATATATTGATTGATGTTATAGGGATAAAAGATAGACGATTTAACTTTTAAATTCATACATGAAGATAGTAGTTTGCATTCTCTACGTAATCTTCTTCTAATGAATTATTATATCCATTGCGAATATCGATTTAAAACTCATTGTCTATCAGATTCTATTAGATTTTTCCCAATTTGAAGATTAATGATAATTTGTTGATATTATCTTAGTCATAATATTCTTTCTTTGCCATTTAGTTTTCACCACCTTTCCTTTTTATTCCATTTTTTTTCCTCGTGAGGCGAAAATATAGCGAAAGATTGAGAATGTGGGTATGAAATGAAGGTTTAGAGAGAGTTGTTTAGTAGTCTCACCATTTTTGTAAAATAATGTATCAATAAATGTGATGAGGATTTATTTGAGATATAGATATTGTCAGAAGATAATATTTGTATTCAAACTCACAATTTTATTGTTGTAATAATAAAGTTGTAGTTGTTTGCATCACGTACGACAACTCAGAATGGGTGATGATATACCTATTTTAAAGGCGTCACGGTTAGTGGGTGGATCGTGCCTGGGGCAGTAAACCATCGATCGGGAGAGGTCATGTCGAGGAGGTAGTGGGTGTAAGATTTGCAAACCGGCCAGAGAAAGCATATCATAGCGAGGAGTCTTCAAGAAAAGGACACACACACACATAATCGATAATTTTATCTCTCTCAATACACTAGACATTTCATCCTCCATTGTTAACTTTTGGTGAACACCAGACGACTCTCACGCCTCGAAAGCCTATCCCTGGCCAATCGTTCGCAAGCTTTTTGGTGTTGATCACATCGCGTAAAGATCGTGACGCCTTACGTGACAGACGTGGCAGAAGATCTTAGCGTTAAGAGGAATGAAATGTAGAGCGGAATGATTCATTCCATTCCACCTGGAGTGAGTCATTCCATACCCTTCTCCAAGAAATGAAATCCACAAATTTGAATTGGATGAGAATGATTCATTCCATTCCAATAGACCAACTAAACACAAATTTTTTATTCCATAAGAATGAGTCATTACATTCTCACATTCATTCTTCCAAGTCAAACATTAGTTTCATTTGGTAGAACCCCTCTGGGTTGCTGGCCAATAACAAATGCTTATTGAGGCATGTTTGCATCTCTTGGTGGCAGTGTTGCTCCAACAAAATCGACCCTCGACCCTTGTTATATAATGTTTTTTTGTCAGAAATTGTTGGTTTGATGGCTTAGTTGCTAGTGTTATGGCTATTCAGCTTAACCCAAAAGCTATTATGCATAGAAATTATAAAGCAGTGATCTTTAGTTTGGATTTTAAGGTAGGAATGTAGGATACCATGAGTTCATCCATAGATGTATCAGTGCAAAATCAACAAGTAAATGGAGATGAAGTAACTTAGACAGATATACTTCCTTCATCTGGCATGTTTCTTCTCTACTTTTGCTTGATTTTTTTTTTTTTTGGTAAAAAAAATACTTATATCTAGACATATGAACTGCAAAAACACCAGTTTTCAAAACAATGTGTATAGGCACATTTTTACATCTGAAAAAGCTCAAAATATTGAAATAAAGATCTCAGTACTTGAACAAATCAGATAAGAGATTTATCTGATGCTGCTTCTCTTCTTTTCATTTCATCGAACGGGCACCTTAATCCAACCATTGAGAAAGGCAATGGCTAAGATTACGAAAGGTGTTGACATACCAAATAAGATAATGTAAGGTAGGGGTGTTGACATGGGATTCTCCCCTTCCCTTTCCCCTACTGTTTGCCAATACCTGCATTTAGCAAATAACTTCTGCTGATAAATATTTTGTAGTCACTAATTGGAATGTCCATATGGTAGAACTTTCGAATTATTTTTCTTGTTTTATTTTAGAAATCAAGAAAAGTACTTGGAATTAATATGCTAGGTAAAACATGAGTCTTACTGTTCTGGTTCTTCTTCTTTGGTGATGAATTTCCTCTTCTGTTTTTGTTTGAGTTCTCCCTCTTCTCCCCCTATAAAGAAACAAATCCATCTACACCAATTGTCATTTTGGTCCAAAATTTAAACAAAATTATAGGTAAATTTGTGCTTTTGAAACAAGATTGGAACTTGTAAATGAAACATGACAAAGCAGCCAAACCCAATTCTGCATGAATTCTGAAGTGTTTAGCCTTTGGTCTTGATGACCCAGAGATGGGGGAGAGAGTTGGTGATGAGAGTCTGGTAGGGAGGGGAAGTTTGGTGGTGAGGGGAGAAGAGATGGCCAACTTAGCTGCCATTTTTCAAAATAAAAATAAAAATTATGTGTATCTCAAGATGGTTCTTTGGTCTATCACATAGATAGTATATCTTTTGGTTTAGGATATGGATATAGTGGCTACAAAATTTCAACTCCTGCTATTTTTCTTGAAGTGAAATGTGACATCTGGCCAAGCAAGATATAACTCATATCCACTAAGTGGCCATCTTTCAAAGATATGTGTGGTGTATGTTTAGCAATTTATCTCCTCACATGTAGACCAAAAGTCTAAGGGGATGGTTATGGTGTAGCCGTGTAGTATATGTATTGAGTTGAACCCATAATATCTTTAATTAAAAAATCAACAAAGAGTTGAACCAATTAGCTAGCTAGATCCATATGACTACTCCCCTAAACCCCTACCCTTTGAAATTATTACCTTTGGTAGAATTAGTAAACCTCCTTGAAGTTTTACCACCACTAGGAAGCCATCTAGCTGAGGTCACAACACAAGGGCATTTTGGGAAGTCCAAACAAGACTTCATTAGATATAATACAAGACTTCATTAGATATAATACGTGAGGGAAACTGATATTTTCACATAGTCATCTGTCATGTGAGATGGAGAAAATGGGTTCCACCTTCATGTGAGAGGGGATCATGTGAAAATAGTGTTCCTCGTGTAAATTCCCTTCACAAAAATGGCTTACTATGCTAATAATGGTGGAAACAGTATCCATGGATAGCTAAATGGCGGACTAATCCAAGGGTAGCTTAATTGTAGTTAAAATAATAATTACCAAAAAATTAAAGTAATAATTAAACAATAATTCCCTGTTTGCTTGATGATTGGTAAGCATAATGCAAGCAAACCCGCATTAGCTAGGTGTCGTTAAAACCATTTTAAATTTAATAATAGTGTATTAGTTATTGAAAAATACAGTGTATATATAAATCCTCAAAAGAATATGCACACTTATTAGATATAATAACAATAACTAAGTTTTAATAGGAAAATGACACTATTATCCTTTATTTTGGAAAAGGGAGAGAATGAAAAGTACTCCATTTTGATTGTATTAAATATATTTAGAAATAAGATATAAATAAGAGTATTATAGAAAAGAGAATTTAAGAATCTCCTAAATATATGCAACCGATAATTATTTTGAAATATATAAAATAAGTTAAAACGACACGACAATTATAATAGAATGGAGGGAGTAGTTAATTATACCTATTAATCTGTTTCAATCCAAGTACGACACATTATCAATAATACAGAAGTGGTTAGTATAAAGTTTATTTTGGGGTAAATTGGTCAATTGACCAATAGAATACTGACACGCAAGCGATGTTTTATGTGTGTCAGTATTTTATTGGCCAATTGACCAACTTACCAAAAAAATAACTTCATGTTAACCAGATCCCAATAATACTCCCTCCGTTCTTAAAATATTATATCGTTTTAGAAGAAAAAATGTGTTCCAATTTATTTATTGTTTACAACTTTTTTGGAGAATAAATTATTTACTTTCCTATATCACCCCTACCTTTCTCTCATTGTCTCAATAAATTTTCTCTCTTGTATTAATAGTTTCAACTTCCCCATAAAGAGATAGTGATGAAATTTCAAATAAATTTTAATTGTTAAATGATAGTATTAAATGATTTTTTTTAATACATGTGCAAAAACCTTAAATGACAACTTTTAAGAACGGAGTAGTAACATTTTGCGCATCATTTTGTATAAAAAAATTATTATTATCTATAATAATACTTTAAATATTGAAAAGTGTTTAGTTGTCTCTAAATTTATGCCCTTAATTATTTTAGAAATACAGAGGGCTATGTGTGAGAATGAAAATTATAGTGGTAATATGCCTTTGTCCATATAATTATATGTAAGAGTCAAAGAAATATAAAAAAAAAAAAATTAAAAATGACTTAGTTTTTTACTAAACTAATTAAAATGATTTTTTTCACTAGTTTGGAATTGCAATTACGGGGCTTCAAAATTGAAAGGTTTCTACTTCATTCCACCTTCAAATAAACTGAAAATGAATTATGTCTTAAATTTAGTAAAATATTCATCACGGTTGAAATCTTTCATACATATATTATGATAAATACGATCAATTTTGAAAATCAAGCATCATAAATCACAAATGATAGAAATGTCCTGTTCGGCAGTGACTTGTAGGCAGTAGGGGTGATCATTCGGTTATAATCGAACCGAACAACCTATTCGGTTATAACCGAATACCGAATTATTGATAATTTTACTATCCGAAATACTAACCGAAATTCATAACTAACCGAATTATCGAATACCAAATTACCGAATTTATAATTCGGTAATTTAGTAATAACTTAGAATTTGAGAGAAAAGCCAACCAGTCAACTAAAATTCAAATTTCACATGAAAGCCCAACAATAACAAACATAAAACGAACTCATCTAAACGAATCCTCAATCTCTCAAATTACACATAAAAAACAATAACAACAATAGCAAACATGGGGATCAATACCAATAATAAAAATCAAGTGGGTCTTAAATCAACCATCGCCAGATCTCCGACGGTGCCACCCATTTCCGCCGCCTCTTCCTCATCTCATCCCTTTCTTTGGATACCACCAATCTCCTAATGCCTTTTTTCAACACTTAAAGATGTCACCAATTCATCTCACGCTTCTACGCATCTAATTCCACCCAAAGTGAGATAAGGAATAAATGAAGAGGAGTGAGAATGGATCGAGCCTGGCCTAATATGGGAGATGAGAAATCGAGATCCGACTTTTGTTAGATCAGATCTGGGTTGAGAGTCGAGACTCGAGATAAGAGATAATGAAAGAGACGAAGAGATCGAGAGACCGAGAGAGTAAGGGGATAAGGGGCGAAGAGACCAGAGAGAGACAAAGTAAGTAAGGTCGATGTTCATGGAGTTTAGAGAGAGAGAGAGTTCACGAGTGAGAGAGAGAGCGAGGGGTTCAGTTGAGGACTTGAGGGCCACCGTGTTTTTTTTAAAATGCTCGAATGGGTCAAGAGTGGGTTAAAGAAAAGAATGGGTCAAGGGGTCAAGAATAAGTTAAAGAATGGGTCAATTTATTCTTATGCAATAATTTAAGTGAATTTGGATATCCGAATAATTTATTTTTAAACCGAATTCAAACCGAATACCGAATAATAAATCGGATAAAACCGAAATTAGAAAAAAAACTGAAAAATCGAAATATTTCGGCTAAAAAAATTGGTTGTGTTCGGTTATTCGGCTTTTATCGTTTTTACTCACTCCTAAGTAAGGGCAAAAATCTACACGAGAAAAAGAGGGGGGATTCTTTCATATTAAAGTGTCAAGGAGGTGGAAAAACACAAGTAGTGTAAAAAGAAGGTTCGGTTCTAAGTTTTTCAAGAATAATGGCGTTGAGTTTTTCGACCCGAAATACGTTCTGCCACCTTTCTCTTTCCAAAGAATGAGTACTGTTGGGCAATGGGTGGTCGGGTATTGGTGTGATACCAAAAACACGTCTTCGCTCGTAAAACTATGTATTGGGGCTAGGGCTGACGCTTGCCCAGTGTCAGAAGGTCAAGGAAGTTGGTGACCTGATGACAGGGGAACCTGCGACCGAAATCCCAATAAACGACGGCTGTAATTATAACGGTCCAAACCAACTTATAAATCATTTGCTACTATTCCTCTATTCGGTGACAACTTAGTTCTGTACTTATAAATTGATTTTTAAGTCAAAAAAATAAGCAATTTAGTCATTTTAAAATAAGTTACAAATAGTTACTTATTTTTAAAATGACTAAAATGTTCGGGAATGACTTGTTTTAAAATGACTTATAAACTAAAATATAAATTGACTTATAAGCTATGACTTATAAGTAAAAGCGTTCGATATCAATTTGACTTATAAGCCAGAAATTAAGTTAAAACAAGTTATGAAGGTGTTCGACTCATAATGACTTAAGCTAAAATAAATATAAAGATTGCTAAAAAGGACATTAATAAAAAGAGTGGCAAAATAGACATTACATTTGATCAAACTAATTTATTTTAAAATGACTTATAAGTCATTTTTAAATAAGTCACAAATAGTTACTTATAATGTCTATTTTACCCCTATTCTATTTTGTTTCACTTTTCATTAATGTCATTTTTAATAAATTTTATATTTGATTTTAACTTATTAGTCATTATGAGCCGAACACTTTTATAATTTATTTTAACTTAATTTTTGACTTATAAATTAAATTAATATCGAACACGTGTATTTATAAGTCATAATTTATAAGTCCAGAACTTATAAATTAATTTTAAATCATTTTAAAATAAATCGTTAGCCGGCTGTTAAAGCTACAACTTTCTTTGATGACAACTTCTATTTCTTGAAGTGGATATCATTCAATGATTATAAATGCATGTTCTTTTTTAAAAAAAAAGGTCCAAAAAAAGGAAAAAAAGAAAATAAAATCAAACTCCTTGTTTTTGACTACGCGTTTACAAGTCTACTGCTTAAATTTCAGATTTTGTGACCAAACCTTAACGAATTTGACGCTCCTCTTTTTGGGTCTCTCTTAATTAATAATGGAGTAATTTGCTGCCCATCTTTTATCTCAATCTTTACTACCCTAGTTTTTCGATCTTCTCTTGGTGGGATTTTACTTATTTTGAACTCCAAAGCTTGATTCTGGTGGTTGATTTATCTTGCGGCAGTAGCGACCTTGTGTTTCTTCTTCTGGGTCTTCATCATATGTCGCATTCATACTCTACTGTCACACTGAAGATCATTTTTGGAGGTTTTAGTACTTACCCTCTTCTTCTCTTGGAATTTACTCTTTTGGATTTATGCAATTTTAAGCTTATTTCTTAGCTATATCAGTTTTGGTATATCTTCCTAAGAAAATCTGTGGTTCTCTTTTTAAGTTCTAAAAACTGTGGATTCTGTATTTGTAAATGCCATGAGAGATTTTGATGCTTCTTATGTTGTGTTGAAGCCATGGCCCTATACAAGAAAGGCCGGATTAGAGATGGAGATTTACGCCGGTTTCTCCCAGTACTTGTTATAACTTTATTAGGGGTTTATTTTCTACTTTTTTTACCTAGGACAAATTCAGATACCAATTTAGGGAATTCAAATTCTAAAGAAATTGATGAGGGTAGGAAAGTGAGACTTAGAGGAAGAATTAACCTCCCAAAACAGAGCGAGCTATCAATTTTGTTAGAAAATCGAAATCAGTTTCCCCCGAGAAACATGGATTTGTATCCAACTCTAGCCAAGGATCATATAATAATTGTTCTGTATGTTCATAATCGACCCCAATATCTCCAGTTAGTTGTTGATAGCCTTTCTAATGTTGTGGGGATTAGTGAAACTCTGCTTATTGTCAGTCATGATGGGTACTTTAAAGAGATGAACAAGATTGTGGATGGTATCAAGTTCTGCCAAGTGAAACAAATATTTGCTCCTTACTCGCCCCATGTCTTTCCTGATAGCTTTCCTGGTGTCTCCCCAAAGGATTGCAAGGATAAAGATGACCCAATTAAGAATCATTGTGTAGGGAATTCTGATCAATATGGTAACCACCGAGCACCAAAGATTGTATCGTTGAAGCATCATTGGTGGTGGATGATGAACACAGTGTGGGATGGGTTAAAGGAGACTCGTAAGCACTCTGATCATATTCTTTTCATAGAAGAGGATCACTTCATTTTCCCCAATGCATATCGTAACCTGCAGTTACTTATGGAACTGAAGCCTCAAAAGTGTCCTGATTGCTATGCCGCAAATTTGGCACCCTCTGATGTGAAGTCAAGGGGAGAGGGGTGGGAGAGTTTAATCGCAGAGAGAATGGGTAATGTGGGTTATGCATTTAATCGGACTATATGGAGGAAAATACATAGGAAGACAAGAGAATATTGTTTCTTTGACGAGTACAACTGGGATATAACTATGTGGGCAACAGTTTATCCTTCATTTGGTGGTCCTGTTTATACACTACGAGGGCCTAGGACTAGTGCTGTTCACTTTGGGAAATGTGGTTTGCATCAGGGTCAGGGGGAGAAAGCTGCTTGTATGGATGATGGTGCTGTGAAAATTGATATAGAAGAGATTGATAAGGCTGCCAACATTAAGTCGGACTGGGGAGTACATGTATATAAACACCAATCAGGATATCAAGCTGGGTTCAAGGGTTGGGGAGGCTGGGGAGATGAGAGGGACCATCAGTTGTGCTTGGAATTTGCTAACATGTATCATTTGGGAGGCACACACTTATGAAAGTCCTCGGGATTCTTTCTCTCTCAATTGTCTAAAGAGGTAAAAGTTATTAATATATATTTTTAATTTTTCAAATTACTAGAAGCTACTTCTACACATTTGTAATATGTCCCGGATATCTCATATTGTTTTTCGATATATTATTTGAATAAAACCATCTCTGAAATGAGTATTCCTAGTTGTCTAAAGAGGTAAAAGCTACTAATATATATTTTATATTTTTCTAATTACTAGAAGCTACTTCTACACTTTGTGATATGTCCCGGATATCTCATATTGTTTTTGAGATATTATTTGAATAAAACCATCTCTGAAATGAGTATTCCTAGTTTTGGCTAAGACCATCCCTCTAGAAAAACTCGTCGCCCTCTAATTTCCCTCTAGTTTCTGTTACTTACCTCATCTCATATGTTTACTATAGCTTGTGATCATCCCTCTAGTTTGTCTCTGGTTAGTTGTCGATTTATATTTGAAGACAATAAACTCGTATACATAAAGATATAAAAGTTATGCTATGCAGTCCAACAATTTGAATTCTAAAATCTCTTGTTCCACTCAGCCTGTACATTGTTTTAGTTTCCGCCTGTGTCCATGACTCTTAAGTTCTTGTGCCTGTTATTTTCTCCTTCATCCCGTCATCCGTTAACACACTACTCCATGCATGGAACTAGTAGTTTAATGTAGATAACCACATGTTTCCCATCAATTCAACCAAACTATTAAAACCTTTCACGGATTTACTGATTGAAGGAAGAACACAAAACTTTCTCATTAGCATAAACATTCCCCCAGTTATTAGAATAACCAACTTAGCTAATAAAATCATGTGCTCCCTATATTATTATTGAAAAACATGCATGTGCTGAAATAAGTTCTACCAAAGCTTCAAGTGCCTCGATAGCGTTCCGTGTGAGCTACTTTAAGGGTTCAAGCCATGGTCTCGTCTCTTTCTTTTCTCTCTAAAACATATTGCAACGAGCCTTTTGATACAGAGTCCAGGTTTTGTGTTTAATTAGTATCTACTATGTGATGTAAAAATTACTGTGAGTATCTATTACATTTGAAATTAAAACTTGTTAAATTTAGGACCTTCTGCAATCCAATTATTTGACCTCCAATTCCTTGATGACATAGTCATGCTGTAGTTGAACTTCATATGATGGGGTCGAGGGGGGTCCGGTACAACGTTAGTGCGGTACCGTATATTTTTATTTTTATTTTTTTTAACCACAATTATCAGAATAATAAATAAAAAATAATAGAGAGTATTTTTTTGAAAAAACATCGTAAAAAAAGCTATATACGTTGTTTTTTCAATAAAAAATATACTTTCTTTTTACAGTTTTTTGTTCAAACTTGCTCTATTATTTTTTATTTATTATTCTGATAATTATGGTTAAAAAAACAACACGGTACCGCACTAACGTACGGTACCGGACGCCCCCCAAATTATATGATGTGGTGCGATTGATTCCTGGAATTTCTTGTCATTGATAATTTTATGGAGGAACATGAACTTCATTTAGCTTCTTGTATTAGAAGCAATGGGAGTGCCTAAACTTTTCAGGTAAAACTAATCGGTGAATATGTGCTACTCTTTAAACTGAATTTCAAAAGGAGGAGGAGTTTGGAGTTGCACCTTAACTTGCAGGAAGCAGTTGCACTATATATATATATATATATATATATATATATATTGGCATCAGTGCAGGTTGATTATTTATTTTCTTTTGTTTTATTTAAACACTAGAATACCATAACTTATCCTTGTTTTGAATAAGATAATTTCAACAAGCATTCCATCTTTAGTTGCATCATCATTATAATTTCCGTGCCAGAAACATCAAAGTGAATAAGAAATCCTGATTCCATCTTTTTTAAGTGTAATTACATGAATAAGCTATTGATGTATTGCATAATGTTGTTCGGAATTGTTGAATCTACAATTATTATGAGACATTATGATTTAAGACCATTGTTAGTTGCTCAAATTTAACTTTTTAAGGCATTTTATTTGTTTTATTGATTCTTAATCTTTCTCTTGTTTATTTAAATTTATTGAAGAAGATTATTGGAGATATATATATATATATATATATATATATATATATATATATATATATAAGCACTTGTAAGAGTAAAGGCATAGTCGTTAGCAATAATTTACTTCATAATCATAAGTAAAACCACAATGAGAGCAGATCATGTCCCCAATTTCCCTGTTCCCCCTATTTAAATTTTGACACTTAATTTCTTACTTAACATTAATTAATTCTAAAATTAAATAAAAAGATATGTGTCAAAATTTAAGTGGGAGGACAGAGAATTTGGGGACAGAGGATCTGCTCTCGACCAAAATGCCTTTAGTCCACAAAAAGAAGGAGAATCCATTTTCTTCCCTCCTCTTTCTCTCTACTCAATGATTCCATTCCAAACTGAAAATTTATTATTATGTTATTTTTGATTGCTGACAAGATAAAAGACAAGGAACAATAAATATATAATTCTATAAATTGTTTTTATCAAATATATGTTAAATTATATAAGAGTCTCATTTATAAAATATATAATTTAATACGATCATCTAATGTTCTAAAAGGTGCTAGGCGGGAGGCGGGCGGCCGAGGGGGGCCTAGCGCCTAGGGGGTCTGGGCGGGGCCTGGGCGGGATTTTTTATTCTAAGTCAATTTTAATATTTTATCTTATATTTATCTAAACAAAATAATAATATAAAGCAAAACAATATATAATAATGATAATAAAGGCCTTTTCTTAAAGTTCAAACACATCCATATTGTTAATATCAAAGTTCAAATACAAACATGCAATTGTTCAAAGTTTAAATATATTTTTAACGATTAGTTTTATTTATAAACATGATTGGTATTAAATAATAAAATTTTAAATTTTAAGAATTTAATTCAATATTAAAACTTAAGAAACTAAACATAAATTTAAGAATTATAAAATTGAATTTAACTAAATATTACAAATGTATCATCATTTATATAATTTGAAGTTGGTACAAGTTTAAAAATTACAACTATAATAAAATTATCCATTTTGACTTGATATTGTTTCACTTTTATTGTGATTTGATATGTTATAACCTCGTATTATGAATATGATAAATCATTAGAAAAATAAATATATCAAGATTTAGTTTGGGTAGTTATTAAAATAAAAAATCGATCCCGCCTAATTTTCCGGAGGAATTTTTTTACCGCTTGCTAGGTGGAAGGCGCCTGGAGGCTTAGAAGCACCAGGAGCGCAGGGCGCAAGCGAAGCCAAGGCCATGGCTAATACTTGCGCTCCCTAAAGTGGACCTAAGCGAGATTTTAGAACAATGCAATCATTGTCTAAAGAAATAAACTACTCCCTTTTCCGTTCCAAATCACAAACTAATATTAATATTGATTTTTGAAAAATCAATTTTAAATATTTTAAACTCTAAGCTAACATGAATTTATGTAGTTTATGTCTATCAAAACGGTATTATTAATTATAAAATTTATTATTTTTAAAATTTTAATGAATTATTTTAATTTTATATTGGTTAAATTCGAAACGAAGAAAGTATTACTTTTATGTACTCTTTAAACTGATAGTTGTACATACACAATGGTATTGTTTGTATAATCCGATGTAATGATTAATAATTATATTTTTTTTAGACTGTTGAGGTCATTTTACACAAATTAACATTATTATTTTTAAAATAGTTCAAAAGCTTGAAATATATTAGTATTGTATAATGAAAAAATCAAATAATAATCTTTTCAAATATACAAATCTTCAAATTAGGAAGATGTCTAATTATATTTATAGGCAATAGCTAGTTGTCATAACAAATATTACTAGAATAAAGTCAATATAAAAATATCAATTTAATATCTAGGTTTAACCCATTTTCATCGGGAAAAGCAAAAATAATAATTCGTTTTAATAATTTCACACTCAAAAATTAAAAAATATATCATCTTCAATCAACACAATGATAAATAGTTTTCACATATGATATAAAAAATTCCAAAATAGTGAGTAAAATTTTACAAAACAAATAATAATCCTTTCATAAGTATATAAAACAAGGAAACTAAGCTTTTACATTAAAAAAAAAAACTATCTGATAATACAAATAACACGAAATAAAAAAAATATAAAGAAAGGTTTATAATATGGAAACTAATAAATTCACAACAGAAAATAATATTTTCCACTCGTTATAGATATTATAGCGATGACTATAGCGACACTTTTTTTATATTATTGATTGGTTAAATATTTTTTTTTCCACTCTACTCGACCTCGATTTACATTACTGGATTGAAATTTTTTACAGTCAACTCATCGAACTGTAATTTTTCAACAAAAATTTAAAAAATCGTCTACTCTGTTAAAATATTACCGGCAAATCTATATGTCACATGTGACAAGTAGAGAGAAGCTTTGTTGAATAACTAATTAAATTAAATTATACTCAATTCTATAATAAATAGTTAAATGAAATATAAATCAAATTAATATACATAACAAATAAGTAAATTAAATTAATTAATTAAATTAATATATTAATGTATAATTTTTACAAATATATTTATATAAATTAATGAATTCATTTTTTTTTAAAAATTCATAATATAACAACCATTTTAAATAAACTAATTAAAAATTTAGACTAAAATAAATTGAATTTATTTCACTGCCGTAGGTGCCGGTGCTGTCATTACCGTCGCTCTCTCTCTATATCTCTCTATATATCTACATCTATGCATATATGTGGATGTGGTGCATCAAATCAAAATAACATCCAACGAAAAGAGAAAAAAAACAAGTCTAATGAATCATTGACAATAGCCCACTAGTAATTGAAGAAATATGAACAACATTCACCCCAAATCTAACCCCCCTGTCAGAAATTCTCCTCCTTTAAGAATATAGAAGGTACACACACATATATATATATATAGAGTCCGGTTACTATTCGGACTACCGCATTTTCTTAAAATAGGGACTTCTTTTTTTTTTTTTTGCTTTTTTTTTTCAAAACAACTAAAAAAAAATAAAAACATGGAACTGAAATTTTTCCATAATACAGTATTTTGGGAGTCCGGATATATATAGTAGGGATCAGGTGCTTACCCTTAAAGAGCTTATCCAGCTTACCTATAAAAAACACGTCTCTTACTCATTTCTCTCTCCTCGCTCAAACAACATGTGTCTATTTTTTCTCCCCTTCTATTTCTCTATCTGAAAGGACGCGAATTAGGATTCATCTTCATCCGAAAAATCCAGCCCGAATCGATTCCAAATCTAAAGCTCGATTGACTGATTCGTGTATTTTAAAGAGAAGCCCTTTCCTCACGTGCAACCAAAACAAGCCCTAATCCTGACCCTTTTCTCTTATCCGATTCTCAGAGAAGCACTTAAGAGTGACCCTCTTCTTTAGTACCGATTCTCTTTCGCTTCCAAAACAAGTGCAGCAATTCTATTAGTTTTTGTGTCTTCTGATGATTCTCAGGCCAAAAGCTACTTTTTTCCCATTTCTTTGAAATTGACTCAATTTTTCACTACTAACAGAGAATTTGAAACAGTTGAAATTGACTCAATTTTCCAATTATGACAGAGAATTTTTTTTAAATCGAATTCGGATACTGAAAATATGGTGTATGTTATGACAGTGGATTTTTATCTATTTCAGGTACTTGATTGCTTATATCATGTACTTGGATTTTTTTTAAATCAAATTCGGATACTGAAAATAGACGCCTGTTGTTTGAGCGAGGAGAGAGAAATGAGTAAGAGACGCGTTTTTTACAGATAAGCTGGGTAAGCTCTTTAAGGGTAAGCACGTGAACCCTACTATATATATATATATATATATATATATATATATATATATATATAAAAAGAGTTCCATAAAGAATCGATTCACGTGGAGTTTTTGGGTTGTTGAATTTTTTTACTCCAGCCGCCACAACAACAAAGTTTCAAAAAGGATTCGCTTCCACAAAGAACCGGTTGTTGTGGATGGAACCCCATATATAAATTAAAAATTTTTCCAATTTATCTTTTTTGTTAAAATTTAATTAATGAACGAAATTCACACAAAAAATTAAATTCCATGTAGTGTAAATTATTCATCATGGATTCAACATAAATCTTTATCAATTTCAACTAATAGTTAATCTTAATCATAGATTCAAATATGTGAATGTGGATCAAACCCTAAAAATCAAAAATTGTTAATGTTGTTCTATTGAAAATTTTTAACCCAAATTGCTTTACCCCAAACTAGTCCCTGCAAATAAAATTCGATAAAGAGGCGTTTATTTATCATCTTCTTCACCACAAATCTAAATTCAAAATAGTTTGAAATCAAAATTTTGAAACTCATCAATATCAAAGCAAAAACAAAAACAAAAACAAAGCATTTGTATTGTTTTATAAGATGTCAAATTACTTTCAATTTTATGATAATATATATATATATATTTTCCCCACAAATAGCATTAAAGGACCCCTACAAGAGAGAACATTATAAATCAACAAAATAATTAAATCCTTATGGTCAACAAAATCTAACCAAACCCCGCAATTAAATCACAACGCTATTCCACTATGTCGTTTTCATAATTTTATTATTGGTAGTAAAAATAATCAATTGCTTACTAGAACACCCTAGTTTTATTTGTGGTGTTTTTAGAAAGTGAATATTAATCTTATAATTTAAAACGAAAAAATTATTATTATTGGTAGAAATAAAAACTTACAAAGTATTAATTCTATCCTATAAGTCCAAAGGTGATGATTTAGTATTAAAAAAGAACTTTATTCAATAATTCCTACAAAAGTTCAAAACAGTAAATTTCTTCAAAAAGGGCTGGTCCATTGGGCAAAAAATGAAGCCCAAAAATTTTCATTTTTTTGTTGTGGTGATGAACTAAAAAAAGGAAAGCGTAGTGACGATTTAAAGTTCTCAAATCAGATATGAAATTGTTTATGTGAGGTTTGATAAATCTCAAACATCACATGAAACATCGCATACGAAATTTAGCATCACACAATATTAAATTCCACTTTGATAACACACAACTATACTTATAATGTTTTGTCTAAACAAAAACTAAATAAAACCAAACACAAACCGTAAATTTGGTTTTATATAATGTATGGTGTGACTAATTAATATTGAACATAAAATGATTAAATAATTTAATTATTTAATGAGTCTCATGCTTATTATTATATCTCATGTATCTGTCAGTATTTATTTAATATTGATAAAATTTGTTATCATATATAACACTACTCATATAAAAAAAGAATAGTACATAAGTTTAACATTTTAAGTTTAGGATAATAATATTAGAAAATGATATATATATATATATATATATATATATATATATATATATATGAGCTGATATGTAAACATAATTGTGAATAAGAGTGAATAAAGTTTATTGGTGAACTTGTTCTTGTAAATTATTATTGTTATTATAGAGTTTGGATATTAAAATCATTTTCTTATCCAACTCACTCGAAGTTACCCTTTTTTATTGACAGATTTCCGTGATTTTCGGTTATACAACCGTCGTCTATACTTTTAGCGACGCTTATATGTTGTCCGTCGCTAAAAGTATAGACGATTTGCTCAATTGTATTGACCGAACCATCGCAGTCTCATGCCGCTAAAGAAAGGGGGTGAGTTCTGAGTGAGTTGGATAAAAATAGCTTTAAGATCCTGACCAAAATATTATAATTCGATGATGGTAAGTTCAATCATATTTTTATTAAAATTCATAAATTACTCTGTACAACTTGACTTCTTTATCTTGTTTGCGTATGGTGCTGTTTCATTTTTATGCATGCGATTTTAGTTTATAACCAAACTCAAATCATAAATTCAACTCACTTAAAATCGCCAAATAAGCCAGAGCCACAATCGTTGGTGAGTTTTGTGCAATTTTTGGTGGGATTTCACGGAGAATTTGTTCCTTGTTCAGCCCATATAGTGCTACTAACCCTGCAGTAATGCTATTCATATAGAATCAGCTAGTGTTAGACAACCTAAACAGACGATCAGACATGAACCAACCTTTCCATCACATCAAATGTTTGAAGAAATTAAAGGGGGTGTATTCAATTAAAATTTTTAAAGATTTTTAAAGATTTTAAAAATTTAGTTGTATTCAATCAAGACATTTAAAGAGTTTATAAAAGTTTAGTGGTATTCAATTACAACTTTTTTAATGTCTTTAAAAGTTAGGTGGTATTAAATTAAGATTTTTACAAAGTCTATAAAAGTATTTTGGTATTCAAAAAGTCATAAACTTTTCAGATTTCTATTAAATGGTAGAGTTTGACAGACTTTAGAAGAAGAATTATAACTATCAACCTATATCCAAAGTCTGACAACATCTATAAATATTTCTAAAGACTTCATATCTCATCTTAATAAACTAAATAAATTTAAAATACAATTCACATGAATCCAATATTTCTAATTACTTCACATGAATCCAATATTTCTAATTACTTTATAATCTAGAATAATTAATACTTCTGTTGTACCCACAAAAATAAAATATTTATTTTATTTTTGTAGTCAACGATAAAATTTAAAATTTTTAAATTTTGAATTTATTTGTTATTTAATAATAAACACACGTTATTATTTCAAAATAAAAATAAATACACAATATTTTAAAATTTTATAATTTCTTAAATTAACTTAGAATCAAAGTTAAATAAAAAAAAAGTGAGAGAGGAAAAGTAATTTATATAGAAAGTACGTACTTTTATAGTGATATATAGTTGTATAAAATATATAAGTTCTTCAAGCTTTTATCATAATTTTATTATATGTTACATTACTAAACTAAAATTTATTAAAAAGAATATAAATAAAAAATATTTTTTTATTTGAAAATAACTTGCTATTTTAAAATATATATGAAATAAGTATATATTATTTTTATTTGCAAATTTCGATACTAAGGCGAGGTAATATTCAAATCTTTGAATGGAAATCGATATATATTGCAAATATTTATATTAATTTTTAATTGCTAATACATAAATAAGTATTGATGACAACTTTTGTAGACCTGGAATGAAAAACAATAATTCCAAATAAAGATAAAGTATATATAAATTTCAATGAAAAGTGAGTTTAATTTTTGTATTGCTTTTAATTTCTAAAGTTTTATTGCAGATCCGAAAGATCCAAACGTATTATTAAATGAGTAGAATAATATTAACGCTTTCAAATATATATAAAATCTCATGCCACAATAATATAAAGATTTACTCTAGTTCATGAAAAAAGAGGAAGATGTTGTTATACATAAATTTAATTAACAATTAATATAAATTACAAAGATATATTAAAGTGTACATAAAAGTCATCACATCTTGATAAAAATTTATAAAAATCATTATTTATTTCATATACCTATAAAAGTCATTTTAAAAAAGTCTTTAAAGTCTTTAAAAGTCATTAAAATCCCACAAATTCTATAAAAATATGTCACTTAAAAAAAATCTTTAAAAATCTTAATTGAATTCACCCTTAAAAGTAAAAAAGAAAATTAGAGAAAATGCTTTCCCAAGAAACCCAACAACACAAAGATAATCTCATAATTACTTCTCCACTTAAAAACTTAATCCCAAACGCAAATCAAACCGAAGATTTTGAAGTAAAAGTAATTCATATAGCTGTAGTTTGCTAAACTTTGTGGGCAATTTCCAAGAATTTTGAGGCTTATTTTCAGTTTTCACGTGCTGCTGAAAACCATACCTGCAATCTTTACTGGTCAGTCTCACCCATCCCTCTCTCTGCACCTGTATTTTGTTATTTAATTACTACTTTTACTAAAATTATTCATTTAGTTTTTGAAATTTTGTGTTTGCGGCTATTTCTGCCTTTATTTTGGGCATTTGGGTTTTGTCTGAAGTGATAGGATTGTCAATTCTTATCTGAAACAAAGTTTAATTATTTTTCCTAGTCTTCTTTTAATAGGTAATTTCCAAGCTTGTGATAATTATTTGTCCTTCTAGGAACTATTCCATTATCTGTTGTTTAGTGTAATGGGTATCTGAAGATTGTGCTGTGATTTGCTTCTGGGATTTGATGATGTAGCTTGTTGGTTTTGGAGGGGTAATAAAGAACAACCCTTTAGATATTTTTTTTGAGAATCCATTCCTGCTGATCCGTTTCTTTTCTTTGGTGACTTTTTGGGTGACAATGGAATCATATGATCAGATGCGTGTAAATTTATCTTCCCTTTTTTTATAAGACTTTCATTGTTTTACAGGTCTTTGTAATGGAAAAGTTTTACATCTTTTTATTTTATTTTATTTTTATTTGGCTTTAATTGGGTAGTGGGTATCATTTTTTCTCTCTCCTTTTTTACGGGTGGTCTTTAGGATTTGCTAGATTCTGTTTGATAAAGAATAGGTGATTTTTGGATGGGTTCAGGTTTGATCAGGGTTTATTCTGTGAATCAGTTGGTGTGGAGCACCTATTTGAAATCCATGTAGATGAGTTTGCAATTTCTTGTAGCGGTTGTACAAGATTATTAATTGTGTTTGTTGGGGTTGACTAAGGAATGTATTGGGGTAGAAACTACTGAGTGGAAAAATTGCAGAGGGAGAGGTGTGAGAGATGTCATCAAAATCAACAAACAAGACGAATTGTTCGAGGAGCAGTTCTGTTGCTCGATCAAATCGTGGTGATCGTGTGGTTGCTCAGACATCGATTCATGATCAGCTTCATGTGGACTTTGAAGATTCGGAACGCTTATTTGATTACTCTACTTCTGTTGACCTTAATGTATCCACTTCCACTAGCAATGTCCCCTCATCTACTGTATCGAATTATCTTCAGAAGATGCAAAGAGGAAGTCTAATCCAGTCGTTTGGTTGCATGATTGCCATCGAGGAGCAAAACTTGACTGTTCTTGCATACAGTGAAAATGCCACAGAAATGTTGGACTTAGCCCCACATGCTGTTCCTAGCATTGAGCAGCAAGAGGCTCTGACTTTTGGAACGGATGTTCGTACGCTATTTCGTTCCTCAAGTGCTGCTGCACTACAGAAAGCAGCCAATTTTGGGGAAGTTAATTTACTAAATCCGATTCTTGTTCATTGCAAATATTCCGGTAAGCCCTTCTATGTAATTTTACATCGAATTGATGTGGGATTGGTTATTGATTTGGAGCCGGTGAATACTGCTGATGTGCCGGTGACAGCTGCTGGAGCATTAAAATCATATAAACTTGCTGCAAAAGCTATCTCAAGGTTGCAATCTTTGCCAAGTGGGAACATATCTTTACTATGTGATGTATTAGTTCGAGAAGTGAATGAATTGATGAAATATGATCGTGTGATGGTGTACAAGTTTCATGATGATGAGCATGGGGAAGTTATTGCAGAGTCTCGCAGGCCAGACCTGGAGCCCTATCTTGGCTTGCACTACCCAGCAACTGATATACCTCAAGCTTCAAGATTTCTCTTCATGAAAAATAAGGTTAGGATGATTTGTGATTGCTTGGCCCCGCCCGTTAAAGTAGTTCAAGACAAGAGATTGGCGCAGCCATTGAGTCTTTTGGGATCCACATTAAGGTCTCCTCATGGCTGTCATGCACAATATATGGCAAATATGGGTTCTATTGCATCTCTTGTGATGTCTGTGACCATCAATGAAGAGAGTGATGAGACAGAGAATAATCAGCAAAACGGAAGAAAATTGTGGGGTTTGGTTGTTTGCCATCACACAAGCCCAAGGTTTGTTGCATTCCCATTGAGGTATGCCTGTGAGTTCTTGCTTCAAGTTTTCGGTGTTCAGATTGGCAAGGAAGTGGAGTTGGCCGCTCAACTAAGGGAGAAACATATTTTGCAAACCCAAACTGTGCTTTGCAACATGCTTCTAAGAGACGCTCCAGTTGGAATAGTGACTCGATCACCAAATGTGATGGAACTTGTTAAGTGTGATGGAGCTGCACTTTACTTTAAAAACAAAATTTGGTCACTTGGGGTCACCCCTACAGAGACACAAATCAGTGATATAGCTAGATGGCTTCTTGAATACCACAGGGAGACTACAGGTTTAAGTACTGATAGCCTCTTGGAGGCTGGCTACCCAGGTGCTTCCATTCTTGGTGATGCAGTATGCGGAATGGCTGCTATGCGAATTACGTCAAAGGATTTTATATTTTGGTTCAGGTCCCATACAGCAAAAGAAATCCAGTGGGGGTGTGCAAAACATGATCCTGATGAGAAGGATGATGTAAGAAGAATGCACCCAAGGTCATCATTCAAAGCCTTCCTTGAGGTGGTTAAGAGCCGTAGCCTTCCCTGGGAAGACGTGGAAATGGATGCAATCCATTCTTTACAATTGATATTAAGAAGATCTTTGCAAGATGAGACTGGAGATGATTCCAAAATGATTGTGAATGTTTCATCAGTTGATACCAGTATGCAAAGGGTGGATGAGCTGCGTATCTTGGCCAGCGAAATGGTTCGCCTGATTGAGACAGCTTCTGTTCCAATCTTGGCTGTAGATGACTCCGGTATTATCAATGGTTGGAATATGAAAGTAGCTGAGCTAACCGGATTGGTTGTTCAAAAAGCTATAGGTATGTCGTTAGTCGATCTTGTTGAGGATGATTCAGTTGAAGTGATGAAAAATGTTCTCTTGTCGGCTTTACAAGGTAGAATTCTCCTTAATATTCAGCCTTTATTGCTCATTAATTGCCTACAAAGTTCTCAAAACCCTCGTGTTTTGTTATGAGAAATATATTTTCTAAAGTTATTTATGTTATTTAACCTCTAGAAAATCTTTTTGAAATTATTACCGACTCAGGCACGATCAGCTTCTTAGCTTTATGGACATTTTAATAATTTGATAATTTGTTTTCTTAGTTGGGCTAACTTGGAGTAATTATGGACTTGTCAATAACTTCAATTTCATTGACTCCAAATCCCCCTCCCTGCTGCCTCAACCAAAAAAAATGAATATAAAGGAGAAAAGAAAACTTACAGAAATATTGGCTACATTGACACTTGCATTTAAACCCCTTTTCGACATTAATTTATGTTTGACCTACTATTATGTAGACATGGACCCACCATTTTGGGTTTCAATATATTATAATTCGATCCACTGGGTTTTATGTTATTTCATATGTTCATTTAAGCTGGAGTTACAAATATCTTTACACTTAGCTTGTTCAATATCATATCTCTGAATCTCTCGAGCTCATGTCCTTTCGATTCTTTATGCTTCCAAGATATCTATACTCGGTCTCCAATTGATCTGACTTGTAATGGCAGGTAAGGAAGAGAAGAATCTTGAAATCAAACTTAAAAGATTTGGTCCCGAGGGAGATAATGGTATGATTATCTTAGTTGCAAATGCTTGTTGCAGTAAAGACTTGAATGAAAATATTGTAGGCGTTTGCTTTCTTGGGCAAGATGTTACAGGGCAAAAGTTCATTATGGACAAATATGCCAGAATCCAAGGTGATTATGCTGGAATCGTGCGGAGTCCTTGTGATCTTATACCTCCAATATTTATGATGGATGAGCATGGTCGATGTTTGGAGTGGAATGATACTATGCAAAAATTGTCGGGTTTGAATAGGGAAGAAACTACTGATCGCATGCTTCTTGGGGAAGTCTTTACTGTCAGTAATTTTGGTTGTCGGGTCAAAGATCAAGACACGCTAACTAAGCTAAGAATATTCCTGAGCAGTGTAATTGCAGGCCAGGATCCAGATAAATTGGTTTTTGGGTTCTATGATCAGCAGGGTAATTATGTTGAAGCATTACTTTCTGCGAACAAAAGGACAGATGCAGAGGGAAAGATAACGGGTGTTTTGTGCTTTTTGCATGTTGCAAGTCCAGAACTTCAATATATAATGCAGGTCCAGAAAATATCAGAACAGGCTGCAGCAAATAGCTTCACAAAATTGGCTTATATTCGTCAGGAAATCAGAAACCCTTTAAATGGTGTGAAGTGCATTCACAATCTGATGAAATCTTCTGATTTAAGCAAAGATCAGAGGAAGCTTCTGAGGACGAGAACACTGTGCCAGGAACAACTTGCTAAGATTGTTGATGACACTGATATTGGGAGTATTGAAGAATGGTATGATCATCTAGCCCGAAGTATTTTGGTGTTCATTATCGTATTTGCAATAGCTTCATGTAGCATAGTAAATAAAAGTATAGAAATTTATAATTTAATTTTTTGCTTTTAGATACTTGGATGCATAGATGTAATAATGTGCGCTTAAATGAAAACATCATTTATTATGTATTCTTATGCCATTGTTGCACACTTGCACTTTTCAGATTTTAGAACAGACTAATTCAACACCTGAATTCATGAATCAGGACATATTCCTGAATGTTCTTGCAAATTATACTTTGTTATCACAGAGAAGAATGTTCAAGCGTGAAAGTGTCAAGGGCTATTTATTGGATATAACTTATTTAGTTAATATGAAAAGTTATTCATTTGCTTTCATAGTTATCACCTTTGTCAATATAGTTAGTTTATATGCAAGAGGATTATCTTTCGAGGAAAGTGATAAATGCACTCCATTTTTCACCATCTGTGCTCCAAAGTAAGGTTAAAATGGAGTAGATTTTGCTCAGTTAGCTACTGAGGGCTTTCCTACCTGTGCTATGATCTGAGCTATAAGCAAAATGGAATGATCCCAACAATCCTATGTATGCACATGGATAAAACATATGTTCAAGTTGGTTGCTTATTGATCTTGTCAGTTGGGGGAACAAATGTCTTCTGACAGTAAATGTTCCTTTGTTTCAGTGTTCTCCTTTCTAAATCTGAATAGAATGTTATATCTGATTGTCAACCTCCTGTAAGTCACTATTTCTCGCATAGCACCACTCTTTTTCCTTGAGCTTCCTCCCTCAACTATCAGCCATTAGACTTATATTAGTGACTTTTCTGGTGCATCATACATGCTAGCATTTCCCGGACTGATTCATAAGTCGTTTATATTTCAGTGTTTTGATAATCCTTTTGGACTAATATTGATCCTTGTCAATACCTTTCTCCAGTTATATGGAGATGAGTTCTGCAGAATTCAATCTCAGCGAAGTTCTGGAAGTTGTTTTAAATCAAGTTATGATTCTGAGTAACGAAAGAGAGGTGCAGGTCACCTATGACGCACCTGACGGGGTGGCATCCATTTACTTGTATGGGGACAGTATTAGGCTTCAGCAAGTTCTCTCAGATTTTTTAGCAAATGCTGTCCTCTTTACTCCTGCATTTGAAGGATCGGCAGTCCTGCTCCGGCTGATTCCAAGAAAGAAACGTATTGGGTCCAGAGTACAAATTGTTCATCTTGAATTTCGGTATTTCTCCTTTATACGTAATGTTTTCATTTTTACTTGTCAAATATATAGGGTTACTGATATGTACTCCCGACTTGAAACAGTGAATCATATGAGAAAAGTAAAATGACAAAATCACTTCTTTTCTGTTTGATAATACCAATCACAATTTAGTGTCTGTCTGAATTAAGTTTCACTAAAGTTGCCTTCCATGTAGAAAGAATGTCGCTTAAGTATAGGGTTACTGATATGTGCTCCCAACTTGAAACAGTGAATCATATGAGAAAAGTATAATGACAAAATCACTTCTTTTCTGTTTGATAATACCAATCACAATTTAGTGTCTATCTGAATTAAGTTTGGCTAAAGTTACCTCCCATGTGGAAAGAATGTAGCTTAAATTTATTTATAATCACATTAAAGCAACTAATACATAAATGCTTATTTTAAAATCTGATTCATGTGATTTATGCATGTGACTATATGAGGTCTTTATTTGAAAATTCTTTGTGATAGTGGTAGTTCATATTTAATTAACATCCATTTATAAGACCTCAATGGACGATGACAATTGACAAGGGGTGAAGAAGAGGTTTTTTACCTGGTTAATAGGGCTGAAGGAGTTAAGCTTGTAGTAGCAGATTTAAGTATTGGTCATTGACTCATTGTCAAAAATATTATTATTAAATTCCCCTTATATGCAGCCTATAAATTCAGTCAAATGGGGATTCTTGTTCATGCTTATATGGAGCATATATTGGTTCATATTTGTATGCCTTATTATTGCTGGCAGACTTGGTGCTCAAATTTTTTTCCTGTGTTCTTCCAGTCTACTTGTAATATTTGTATTCATAGTTGTCCTACTCATTTTCATTAACAATCTAATGCTGCTGCTGCTCTCTCTCTCTCTCTCTCTCTCTATATATATATATATATATATATATATATATATATATATATCCATTTTTTGTGCATGACTGCATGGGTGATCCCTTCTTACCCTGATTGTTTAATTATGATGGATCTGATGAATTAAAAAAGATACTGCTCAAAGATGAGATGTCCAACCCCACTTTAGATCATCAGTGTATAAATCATGGTGTGTCACAGATAACCAATTCTAATAAGTAGTGAGCAAGGCTTCACTGAAAATTTTATAAAAATAGTACCAAGTTGGACGGCAAGAAGATGAAACATTGAATTCAGAAAAGTGAACACAAGGTGACAATTCATTTCATTCTGCACTTTAAATTCACCTTCTTCCCTGATGACTTAGGATAGAGTGTGCTGCCAGTCATGAATTTATTCCTTTTTGCACCCTTAGCTTGACAGTACTTCCTTCATCTTATGATAATTCTACTATTTCAGTTATCACATGTTCTCCCAAAAATCTATAATGATTTCAGTATGGTGAACCCGGATGTTTTAGGTAGATTTCTATATTTGTAAATTTCTATGGACCTGTCCGACTGTGTTGGTAAAAAAAGGATTTAGTAGATACTTTTGAATCTAATTGAATGGTTGACTTGGCAGTATAATCCATCCATCCCCAGGGATCCCGGAAGCATTAATTCAAGAGATGTTTCACCACAGCCGGAATGCCTCAAGGGAAGGTCTTGGCCTATATATGTGCCAGAAGCTCGTAAAGATCATGAACGGGACTGTACAATATCTTCGAGAGGCAGAGCGATCATCTTTCATTATTCTCGTAGAATTTCCATTAGCTCAACATCTCAACCCCGGATGAAACCAGGAGTAAACAAGAATCAGATGAACAAATGGGGAATCTTGATGATTGGCTTTGCAGAACAAAACAAGTCAGTGGCGACTGGCGTGTCATTCAGTCAGCATAATCAGTACCACAATGGGGTGTTGGACCACAGATAATTTTCCTGGACGAAAGATACTGGATTTTATCTACTCAACACGACTAACAGGGCTTCTAGTCTTGGAGTTTGCATCCACCATTTAAAGTGGAAACCAACTCCAAGAGTTGTGCAAAAGAAGATCACATGTAAGTTCTGAAGATCAATTTCATGGCCTCAAGTCTTTGTATTATCAACATGTGTCTTTATCTAAATATGTTTAGTAGTTGTTATAATAAAACTATTGAGGGGGGAGGGGGGAGGCTCTGGCAACAAAGGCCACGCCTGATTTATATCTTGTTTGAATTTATTCGGTGAAAGTTCTTTTGTAACCATTTTTAGAGGAATGACTGGCCAAATAAGCCATGAGTCAATTCTGTTCTAAATGTTTCAACTGAGCCATTGAAGTAATACGGAATATGCTTTTCTGAGCTTTGCAAATTGCAGTGTAATAATCTCCCTAATCTTTGGCCTACTTTCTCATTGATTGCGTATCTGAACAGTTACAAAAAGCTTCATTTTTTTGTACAAAGAATTCATTCTCTTACTTTTAGACCGTTTTATATGAACTCGGACCCTAACTCAGACATGATCAGCTATGCACATATTCAGAAGGATGATCAGCTATGCCCAACATCTAGAACAATCTATGGTAGCTTTTTGCCTCAATTATATTTATATTAACTTCCCCTTTGACTGCTTGAAATTATTTAAATGAACAAGAACTAGAGTATTATCATATACTTGCCTGCCTGTTGAAGTAAAGACCAGTGAAGAGAGTGGATCAGAAAACCTCCAAGATACATGGAAATATTTTTAATGATAAGTAGTAGTTTCGCCCTATGTTTCATGGTCTCAGGATACTTGTCAGGTACTGACTCTCATATTTTCTACTATTTTGGAGTGTCCAGTTGTTGCACCCACACCCGTGGCACAAGTATGTCTGTGACGCCCCCAAAATAGGTATACATTACTTATTCTCGAAGTCAACAAATCGAATCGAAGATGTAATACAAATACAATCTTTAATATACAACAAGAAAGTTGTGAGTTTTAATACAAATATTGTCTTCTAGATAATATTCACTCTCAGAATAAGTTCTCATTACATTTATTATCACACTATTTAACAGAATAGTGAGGACTACTAATACTATCATCTGGACCGTCACTCCGCTCCCTCGACTAGTCTTGGCTACGTTCTCATTTCTCAAGAGAATTGGTGAAAGAAAGGGTGAGCTCAACTAGCCCAGTAAGAAATATTATGATTAAGATAATGCAGAACAAATTATCATTAGTCTTCAACAAAGTGTTAAACCGATAAAATATAATAGACATCAAGTTTAATGCTGCATAAACATGCAATCCATTAAAAGAGTCAAGAGAGAGAATAAAATCTACTATCTTTTATGATTTAAAAGGTTTTTCATCATCTTTTATCACCGAGACTCATTTTAATAAATAATCCACATCATCCCTACACTACTGGCTTAAGGATATTCATTAGTATCACGACCACAAATTATCCATGTATCTACATGTGCCAAGGATATTCGTGTATTCATCAATGGTCATGATCATGCCGCCAACAATCGTCCATCAATGCACTACGGGCCAACGAGGACTTTTACCACATCATTTGTAACATTTACTACCATGATTTAATCGAATAATCCTCGTCAGTAATCATACCAAGTCCATCTATGCACTACAGTATGAGATGACTTTCAAAAAATATAAACATGAGGATGATGACAATGATATAAGAATTCAATAAAACAAGTTCAAGAATTAATTTATTCAGGAATTAATAACGTCCAAATTGTCAATATGATACTTCTTTGTAGAGTAAAATTCAAGAATGCTCAGAAGAATATTTTCATGAAAAGATATTGGATGAAACGCAAATATCAAGGATATTCAACTAATTTCATGGAGTATAGAAGTCAAAACTTTAACCAACTGAGTATAATAAAGAATGGAATAACAAAAGAAATCACCACGCATGCGGCAGATTAAGCACAGACGAGTTATTCAATGTAATAATAAGTAATGGAATCGGGTCAGGCGAAATTCGCATCGACAGGATGTTCCAACAGAAAAATAAAGAATGGAATAACAACAAAAATCACCATGTATGTGGTACTCAGATAGATAGGTTATTCCAATGGAATAATAAATAACAGAAACTGTGTCCGTAGAAACGCAGACATGGGATGTTCCAATGTAATAATAACGAATAGAATAACAATGAAATCACCAAGTATAAGGTGAAATCACAGATACAAAGTTATTCCAATGTAATAATAAAGAATGGAATAATGAAGTTCTCTTCATGAATATGAAAAAAAAATACCCTTTACCGTAAAAAGAAAATCGGATATAGGAATAAAGAAGAAGTAGAGAATACTTTTCTTCTTTCTCTCTATAGTTTCTCTATCTAGAGTTTCAAATGAATTCGTAAGAAATAATGAAGGAATGAGCTTCTATTTATAGAAGAATGGACAGATAAGAACTAATTCATGAGCGGTCAGATTGATTTACTTTTTAATCGGACGACCCATATTTAAAGCAAAATCTTTTAAATAAAATATATATATATATATATATATATATAACATTAGTCACGGGTTATGAACCCCGTGAACTTTGTTTGCCAAACCTTCAAATTATTACATATATATAACTATAATAATAATAATGATTGAACTCCCACCTTGCCAACTTGCAAACCAATAATACATAATAATTAAAACAATCTTACTCCCTCGCAATTCAACATCCCAGCCAATTTCCATTCAAAAATTCAAATGTGGGCCCCACCATTATATATATATATATATAAAACAAAATTATATAATACATATAATCAAAATATCACCATTATCAAATTTATACACCACCCGTAACTTCATTTCTCCCACCAAAGACTTTGTTACACACGTGGGCCCCACCCCTTAAAATAACTTTCTACCGATTATTTTAAAAAATGGGCAAATGGGGGTCCATAAAATAAGCAAAACTTCATAAAAATCACCTTAATAATTTTAACAACACTTATCATCATTATTATAATTCACAATATTAATCGACCAGGTCGTTCCCAGAAAAGAGGGGGCTTTCCAATAAGGATTTCTCCCTATTGGCGCGCAATTAGGTGACCAAACCTCTCCTTGGCAGAACTTTTAGACATCGTTAATATTACAAATAATAATATTAATAACTTTGTCATCTCAATTATTGATTTAATAATATATAAAATATCGACAATAATTGAATCAAATAACGTGAGATACTATGCAACAAATACTGAAGCAATAATTGAACAAAACTGAGTGACTTCTCACGTAAGCATCAATAATCAATACCGTGTGCTACTATGCAACCACACGTATTCCTGTACTTTTACTACCGAGTAGTTCAACAGTATTAACGGTAAAACTTTCGCCGTTATTTTCATAAAAATATTTTTTTCGTTTTCTCAATCCGACAATAATTCTGTTGTGGGGCCCACCAATGATTGCGCCATTGTACGAATATTCCCTACTAAAACGAATATTCCCCGACCAATCGAATATTATAAAACAACTTGCGTACTTTGACAAATTTATAAATACTACCCACAACTATAATATTATATCAAATTCATTCTATAATATTCAAAACTGAAATTTATAGAAAAATTATCTTTATTAAAAAGTTGGGGTCTTACAACCTGGTATGTCGAAGAGGTGAGAATATCTTGACTTTATCTCAGATTCTAACTCCCAAGTCATGTCCTCCACAAAACTTTGACTTGAGGTATAACCTTGGAGCGTAGAATATGTTCCTTCTTATCCAAGATTTGAACAGGAACCTCTTCATACGTTAAATCTTCCGCTATTTAAATCCTGGTTCTAACTCAATAATGTGGTTCGGGTCTTCCACATATTTATGTAACATGGATATGTGAAAAGCGTTATGAACACGAGACATACTTGGCAGTAAAAGCGAGTCTATAAAGCCACGGTTCCTACTCGATCGAGGATTAAAATGGGCCAATGAATCGAGGATCGAGCTTTCCTCTCTTTCCAAATCTCGTAACTCCTTTCCATGGAGCAACACGTAACAACACATGATCTCCAATATCAAATTCCACGTCCTTTCGATGAAGATCAAGATAACTCTTTTGTCGATCTTGTGAGATTTTTTATATGTTATTCGGATCGTTTGAATCTTTTCCATAGTCATACGTACTCAACTCCTCGGTCCCAACAACATTGCTTCACCCACCTCATCCCAAAGATCTTTGGAGAACGACACTTTCTTTTCTATACAACGCTCGAATGGAGCCACGCCAATGCTTGCTTGATAATAGTTGTTGTAGAAAACTCCACCAATGGTAAGAACTTGTCCCAACTTCCTGAAGTCAAGGACACGTAGTCTTAATAAATCTTCAAGAGTTTGAATAGTCCTCTCTGATTGTCCGTCCGTCTGAGGATGATATGTGACAACCCGATATTTTCTATATAAATAAATCATAAATTTTGCATATAATTTTTTTTTATTTATTTATGGGGAATATGTGCCAAGACAATGTGTATGTATTTATGTGATGAATATAAAATATATTTATTACATGATTAATTGTAAATGATTTTATTTTAGAATTATTGATTATTATAAATTATATTTTTAATACTAATTAATTCCTTATTGGAAATGTGTTTATTAATTATTTTCTATGAAAATATAATTATATAATATTTAAATAATATATGAAATGATTTTAGAATAATTATAGTAATTATTTTATTATATGATTTTGTTCAGATTATTAAGTTAATTATTTTAACTTAATTTATAAGGTTATTTTTGACAGTTAAATCAGATATGAAATCCAAACCCTAATTTTGGGTTTTGATCAAGGAATGAGAATAATAATATTATTTTATTATTTGTCAGTGTTATAGATATGTATGGTTATGTGTGGAACAGTTTTAATATATTATGACTAAACCCTAATAATATTAGTCTAATAAACCCTAATTCTAGCTCTGGAATAAGGAATGATGATAATAATATAATATTAATTATATTTTGATACTTCAGTACTGTAAATATGTACTATATATGTATGGACTGATAATGTTGGTTAAATTATGTGTATTATGTCAAAACCCTAGTCTTAAGCTGTTAAACCCTAATTTAAAAGTCGAATGCTAGTTTAAGACTGTTATGCAATCATGATAATGTGATTTATGATCGGTATTATAGATCTTAACCCTAATTAGGGAGAACCCTAATTTTCAAAACACTAATGTTTTTTTTTTGAATAAACCCTTATTATTTTTCTAAATTATAAACCCTAATTTGCTTATGGTAAACCCTAATCGCTAAATTGGTAGGTGTAATGCTATTTAGTGTCTCTTGCACCTATTTAGCAAAGTGTTAAGTAATTAAAGACCTAAACTAATTTAGGAAACCCTAATTACAATTTTTAGAAACTAAAATTTTTATTTTTATAAACCCTAAATAGAAATGCTTCAATTTTGTGCTAAACCTTAGGGTTAAACCCTAAGGATTTGCCAGTTACTAGATTGCCATTAAAACCAAAAGTCAAATGACAAGAATGCACTTTTGAGCATTATTGAAGGAAACTTGCAAAATTGGGCAATACTTTAGTTGGTGACCTACTACACCAAACCCATGTGACTTAAATTGATAAGTAGTAGCCACTAGATCAGCCATTCATGAATCTAAGTCTTGTATATATAGATTGAGAGAGAGAGAATTGCATTTGTTATCTTATTTTTGTCCCAACACTCAACCATTATCTCTCTCTTTGAAACCCACAAAAATTTGCAAGTATATCAGTCACCAACAAAGCCCCACTAACACCTCTAACAAATCAGTAGCCATGAATCAAGAATTGATGCATAAAGGTATAAACCCTAGCTTGAAATTTGATCTTTGATCCTTTGTTAAATGTTATGTTAAAGTGTTTAAATATGTTGTATATAGTGTTAAACCATGATCTGGGTTGGTAGGAAGTGGATCTATAACATCTAGATACTCAAAATCAAAGTTTTTCAAAATCTGGGAAAATCTCTTTCTATGGTCTAACAAGGAATGTCAGATGCTTTAAATCTTCGTATGTTATGTGTTTTTGTTATTGAAGTGTTTAATGTTGTAGTCTGATATGTTGTCTTTGTTCTGAAAGTGAAAGTACAGCTTTTTAATTGCTAGATTCCAAGTTATACTCGGCCAAAGTCGGTTGAATCGACCAATGAGAGGATAATCTGCAAGCGCAAGAAAGTTTAAAATCGCGTCGATGACTTTTGAACTACCGATCGATGACTTTAATGATTGTTTGTTGATGTGTTGGTAACCAAGTTGTAGCTTGTAATATTTAATTTATATCTATACTTTTATATCTCTTAAATAACAAATATATGGGACATAGTGGATGGTCAAATAGGGTGTGTCGAACATGGAAACCATTTCTGGAAAAACCCAGAAATTGGTTGAACCATGATTCTGACAGAGTTTGACCGGGATTAATCTAGCAGGCTTGTTATTGTCTAATCGATCTGTTGATTGCTATATGTTCCTTGACACTAGTAGTACATATTAGAACCATAAAACCACCAAAACCATGATAGGAACCTAGATTAATTTGGGCTAGAATATATCTACTCGAACTGCCTGGGTTTCTAGAAAACCCAGGTAACGCCTGTCAGAAACTTTGAAGGGCTAGATCTTTATGTAGTAATGTGTTATGACTTTTATATTGATTGATTAGTGTAGGGTTACATAAGATCTACACGACCGAGGTTTAAGTTGGCCCAGAACATGCATGGATTAAGATCTTAAGCTGGTCAAACAAGACAAGTTGTTAACGAAGCTGTCAGTGTTCTTGAGCTCAAGAATACCAACAGCGACGCTTAGTGTCGCTAAAGGCCAATAGCGACGGTTTCCTTTATTTTTTTTTATGAATTTCTGGAAAATGATTAAAAATATAAAAAGTTAGTTTTTAATTATGAAAAATGCAAAATAAATTCTTAAAAATCATTTTAAAGCCTAAAAAATAGTTTTTAATTATTTTGGATATATTTCATAAATATTTAATATTTTGGAATATAAAAGGTATTTATTTATTTAGTTATAATATTAAATAAATTATTTAATAATGGTTATAATTCATGAAAAATCATGAAAAATTATATTATGTTATAAGAAAATATTTTTAGTTATTTTCTATGACTTTTAATATTTTTGATGAATTTCATTAATTAATTATTATTAATGATATTAATGTTATTTGATAATTATATTAAATAATTTAGTTTAAAAATAATTTTATTATTTTAAAAATCATTTTAAATGAAAATAAAGTGTTTAAAAATATTTTAAGTTATAAAATATAACTTTTAATATTTAAAGGATAATTTCATTATTAATTTAATATTAATGATATTTATTTAATGATTAGTGATATTAAATTTATTTAATAATTATATTAAATAAATATGTAAGACCGAAATTTTTTTAAATAAAAGGAATTTCCTTTATTTATTATTTTGAAATAGTAAGGGTTGATTTGATTAATGTGGATAGTTAGGGTAAAATACATAAATATTTCAAAATAAGCAAGTGGTTATAAAATATTCATTGTTGTCGGGGAATATTCGTTTGGGTCGTGGAATATTCATCTTTGTCGGGGAATATTAAATGCGACCCAGTAGCGACATGTGTGGGGCCCCATAACGAAAAGCGATTGGATGAGGAAAACGACAAAGTTTGGGTGGTTATAAATAACTGGCGAAGTTATTACAAGTTAAGATCGTTGGAATACCCGGTGGTTAAAATAAAGAATGATGTCTGGCGTGGGCACAAGAAAGACACCAGACGGTATTACAAGATTGTTGAATTATTGATCCTTACGTAAGAAGGCCTTACTCAATAATTTTCACGGTAATTCTTATTCAATATTTTATTTTATTGATTCAATAATTGTTGCGTTGATATTTTATATTATTATTGTTTCAATAATTGTCATCGCACAAAGATTTCCCATTATCGGATCAATAATTCATATTATTTGAATAATATTATTAGATAACATTATTGGCAATGTCTAGAAAGTTACATCTAAGGAGAGGTTTGGTCACCTAATTCAAGGCGCCAAGAAGGAGAGATCCTTATTGAAAGCCCCTCTTCCGGGAACAAACTGGTTGTCATTATAAATGTGATTACGTAATATTATTTGTGAATAATTAATTATTGATTCATATGATAAGGAAATATTTATTTTATATGAATATAAATGATGAATTTATTTATGTGGTTATTAATGAAGGAATTAATCTTTGAGATGTTTTATTTGTATTTTGTCGGATTGGAGGTATTAAAAGATCAAATCGGTGTTATTATGACTTTATTGTGTAAGTTATAATATTTAATCCGAATAGTTGGATCGTTGTAATTTTTGGATATGTTATACATATATAAGTTGAGTATATGTCCACAAATTTTGAACGAATTTAAAATGAGCGTATAATTTGTTATGAATTTTAAGAGGTGGTGATTCGTAAATTAGGTTTATAAATGATTTTGGTGGAAAATTCTAGAATTAAGTGGGCCCCACTTGTGGTTGGTGAAGAAATGTGCTGAATTTTATTTCAAATGTGGTGGGTGGGAATAGTAGCGAAGTAAAGCCACCAGTTAAGTTCTGAGTTAAGTGCTTTGGCGTCTTAACATTTTCCTATAAATGAAAGGCTAAGTTAGAATTGAAAATCACACCGTAAACAAGTTTTCTCTCTCTCTCTATATATCGAGCGTATTCTTGTGAGTATTTTAAGTATACTTTGAGTATTGTTAGGCGGTGCAAGTTCCTTCAAAGACTATATCCGGTGTTTCAACTAGAAGTCTTGCTCTTTCGAGGTAAGGATGTTATTTTCTTCTCGGATGATATTATTTCTTCAATATCATTATCTTTGAAATATTGGTTGGAACTTTTATCAAATTTGGAACTTTTTCATGTATCGGAGTTACTATTCATGAGTTCTTATTCACGAGTTACTATTCATGAGTTACTATTCACGAGTTCTTATTCACGAGTACTATTCATGAAGCGTGAAGATGTTTTTTTGTGGAATTTCTATCTTTTGGTGTCTGAGTTACTTATTCACGATATCTGGCCTTTATTCACGTATCTGAGACTATTCACGAATATTTAAGACTATTCATAGAAAAATGAAAATTTTTCTTTTCGTCTAAAATATCTAACTGGATACTAGCTTTGATTGTATCCATGTTTTGATCATTCTTGAATTTTACACCACTATGATTATTTTTGAGGTATTTTTGGGACGTGGATAAAACCCAGTACTGAATCCTTAATCCTTGTCATTTTGTTTCACTTTGGATTTGTTTCTTTAAAATATTTTTCATCATCCTCGGTCTTAAATGATGATTTTATTGAATATCTTTGGCCCGTAGTCCAAAGATGAATGATTCTGAAGAAAATCTTTGGCAGTAGTGCAAAAGATGAGCAGTGTTTAAATGAACACGACCGATCGATGAATATCTTTGGCCTTTAGTGCAAAGATGAGCAGTGTTGAGATGAACATGACCGATCGATGAATATCTTTGGCTCTGTAGTGCAAAGATGAATATTTGATTTGAGATGAATATTGATTGATGTTACAGGATAAAATATTGATGATGGATCGTTAAATTCATAGATTATAGTAGATTTCATTTCTACGTAACTCTTCTATGAATTATTATTTCACTGCGAATATTGATCCTGAAACTTGTTGCCTATCATTGTATTCTATCGATTTTTCCTGTTGAAGACTAACGATAATTTGTTCTATATTATCTTAGTCATAACATTCTTTCTTGGGCTAGTTGAGCTCACCCTTTTCCTTGTTGTTCCATTTTTCTTCTCGGGAGGCGAGAATGTAGCGAAGTACTAGTGGGGTATGGAATGAAGGTTCAGAGAGAGTTGTTTAGTAGTCCTCACCATTTTTGTAAAATAATGTATCAATAATTATGATGGGGATTTATTTGCGTGTGGATATTTATCAGATAAAGAATATCTCGTATTTTAAACTCACAGTTTATATGTTGTAATAATAAAGTTGTAGTTATTTTACGTACCATGTATTTGGCGACTCGAGAATGGGTTGGATGGAATGGACCTATTTTGGGGGGTCGTCATGCGGTTGGTATCGAGCTTAGGATATGATCTCTGGCGGAGATCGGGGAATAGAACTAGGAGGGAGAGACGAGTAAATCCTTCGCCAAAGGTGTCCTACCTAAGCTTATTTGTTAGTTGGTCGAAGATATAGGATATTATGTGATATATTGATTTCCTTAATTAACCCTTATTTTATGACAAGATTTGAGAATGTCGATTGAAAATATTAATAGTGGAGTAAATGAGATCGTGGAGATGCTCTGTACTCACCAACGAGGAGAACGTGCAACAGTCGGGCAATGTTCCTCTCCGTGAACAACACCACCGAAAGCAGATGATGAACGAGGGATGTTTAGAAGCTTTTTGCAGTTCATGCAAAATCGCACGAGGAGACTCATGTTCAAAATACAGGAGGAAATGATAAGAATTCACCGTGGTCACAGCCAGCGAGTCAAAGAGTTGGGACCACCGCACCGGGGAAAGCCGATCCGATCATGGCGGAAACATGGGTCAAGCAAATTACCAAGATATTCGATGTCTTGGGATGCACGGAGGAACAGAAGGTTCCATTTGCCACCTTTATGTTCCGTGGCGAGGCGTATCATTGGTGGGAGTCGTGAAGCGTACTCCATCCAACCGCCGACTCAAGATGTCGCCGGAGACGTTTGAAAGCAGTTCAATGACAAGTACTTCCACGAAAGTATTCGGCTATATGAAGGAAGTGGAGTTTATTAGATCGAGCGTAATAACACGACCAGATCCCAAAGACGAGGCGAAGTTCATGAGTTATCCGTGTTTGCACCTCATTTGGTGGAGAATGAGGAACGATGACGCAGATGTTTCGAGAGGTTTGAAACCCAAGATACGCCAAGATCTCATTTCTCATAAATTTTCTCTCCATTCAGAGATGTTGTCAACAGGCTCGGTTGTTAGAGCGAGATAACGAGTACGTTCAACCGAGGGACCATAACCGAGGATCATACCAAGATAGCATTCAACGAATAACGATAACCAATGGAGAAAGAAGAATACTGGACAAAAAGCGGTGAACCACTCTGGTGGTAATCGTGGCCATGAAAATAGAAGAAGCGAGTCGGGAGGAGATTTTAAAAGAGGAGATTCAACAACGACCATGTGAAGACGTCGCCACGCAGAAGAATCTGGTTCCAAGGAGGAGAAAGACCATCGGTCGATGTTACAAAATGCGGAAAGAGGGACATATCACCCCAAACTACCCACAACAGCTTTAAGGTATGCTATAATTGTGGAAAAGAAGGACATATCGCCGAGATTAGACGATATCGAAACCCGATCCAGTGGGAATGGTGACTCAAAAGGATGTCCCGTAAAAGTCAAAGTCAACGGTTCTTGGAAGAGCGTTTGTCGTGACTTCCATTAAAATACGAGGAACCCGAACGGTTAGCACGGGTTAGTTAATTATAAATTCTTGCGAAGTTTATACCTTACTAGAATCTGGGATTCTACCCATTCTTTTTCTCTCTTGCTTGCGCCAACGTTTGAACTCGACTACGGAGAAATTAGACTTTGACCTATTTATGGAGACTCTGTTAGAGAAACTTTCATTACATCCGTTGTTTAAAAAAATCTTGCTTGATCTGAGTTGGCACTATCACATTACTCGTTAACCTTATTTCTATAGAGATATTTGCTTTTGATGTGATTTTAAGGTTAACTACTCATCACGCCGAAATTGATTACTTTCGTAAGGTTGTTAGTTTTCATATTCCTAAGCAACTCGTTATTCAAATTCAAGTAATCAAACCATTGTAGTCAAACATTTTCATATCAAGCCATGAAGTCATTCGTTTATTACGGATGTCAAGTTTTCTTAGTCTATGTTATGGATTTGAATAAAGACACGCCGATTTGAATAATATTCTGTTGTTATTGATTTTTCCTGACGTATTTCCTGAAGAATTTCTTGGTTTACTCCCAAAGACTGATATTAAATTTTGTATCGACTTTGAACCCGGTACAAAACTCATTTCTAAAATCTCATATCAAATGGCTTCTATTGAACTTCAGGAGTTAAAAATTCAACTATAGAATTTGGTACCTGAGCCTTTATCTTGTGACTTCCTTTGTGGAATTCACCTAAGCCGCACTCTCTGTAGGGACGCCATATTCGATGCGATAGTAAATCGATAGGTGTCATTGTGACGTCTTTATCCAAGATTGGGATATGAGTCACAGTTGAGAGCAACCTAAGTCAAGAATCGAAATACGTAGCTTTCTAGGCTTAGTTGGTTATTATCTGAGATTCGTTGAAGGATATTCTCGAATCGCTATTCCATTATCGCAATGACTCGTAGAGATACAAAATTCGAATGGAGCAAGGAATGTGGGAAGAGCTTCAAGAACTCAAGAGGAGACTCATTTCAAAGACATGTTTCGACCATGCCATCCCGGAAAAGTTTAACGTGGTAGGTGACGTGTTGAGTAGAAGATCGATACAAGTCACGAGTACGATATTGTTAAAGACTAATTTCAGATAATTTACAAATAATAGAGATGGAGATGAAAACTCTAGGTACCCACGATGATATATACGAGTATAATCGACTTTTAATCGATAAAGTTAAAGTCGCCAAGCCACCCAATCAGGCAGGATGCGTATGAAGAAGAAAGTACAAGGAGGAGCTATTCCTAAGCGAGAATTGATGAAGAAGGAATACTTGAGTCCACTCTAGACTTTGTGTTCCTAACGACTCGATTTGAAGTACTAGATTATGATGGAGGCACACAATACACCATTTGCAATCCATCTCGAAGTACTAAAATGTATCGTGATCTTCGACATACATTTTGGTGGAACAATATGAAAGAGAGATTGCAAAGTTTATCTCAATGTGTTTAACTTGTCAACGTGTAAAGGCGGAGCATCTAGTACCTAAGGGTCCGTTGCAACCACTTGAGATTAGGAATGGAAGTGGGAACACATTACCATGGATTTCGTTACGGGTCTTCCTACGGCTTCTCAAGGCATCAATGCTATTTGGGTTATTGTTGATAGATTAACCAAATCGCTTCATTTCTTGCCGACACGGAGACTTATTCCTTGAACGCCTTGCTTAGTATATGACGTAAATGAGATCGTGAGGTTGCATGGCATGCTCAGTATCCATAGTTTCGGATCGTGACCCAAGATTCACTTCAAGATTTTGGGTTAGCTTGCAAAAAGCTATAGCGCGGATTTGCGATTTAGTTGAAGATACCATCCCCAACAGACGGACAATCAGAGAGGACTATTCAAACTCTTGAAGATTTATTAAGACTCGTGTCCTAAACTTCAAGGGCGTTGGGATAAGTATTTACCATTGGTGGAATTCTCCTACAACAACAATTATCGTGCAAGTATAGGTGTGGCTCCATTCAAGCATTATATGGGCGAAAAAATGTCGTTCTCCAATATGTTGGGATGAGGTGGGTGAAGCAACATTGTTGGGACCCGAAGTTAGTACGTATGACTCACCGAAAAGATCCAAATGATTCGACAACGTATATAAAGCAAGACAAGATCGACAAAAGAGTTATGCGGATCTTCATCGAAAGGACGTGGAATTTAGTGTAGGGGATCATGTATTATCATGAGTTGCTCCATGGAAGGGAGTTACAAGATTTGGGAAGAGAGAAAGCTCAAATCCACGATTTATTGGTCCATTTCAAATTCTTGACCGAGTAGGAAATGTAGCCTATGACTTGCGTTACCTCCAAGTATGTCTCGTGTTCATAATGTGTTTCACATATCTCGTATCAGTAAATATGTGAAAGACCCGAACCACGTTATAGAGTTAGAAACCAGGACGAGATAGCCAAGACTTAACGTATGAGGAGGTACTGCCAAGATTTTGGATAGGAAGGAGCATGTCCTACGCCAAGAAAGGTCATACCACAAGTTAAAGTTTTGTGGAGGAATCATGCTATAGAGGAAATGACCGGGAATTGGAAACGGAAATGAAAGCGAGGTATCCTCACCTATTCGAAAACACCAGTGACGTGACGTCAATTTCGAGGACTTAAATTTCATAAGGAGGGAGGTTGTAAGACCTCAAAATTTTTTAAATAAAAGGAATTTCCTTTATTTATTATTTTGAAATAGTAAGGTTGATTTGATTAATGTGGATAGTTAGGGGTAAAATACGCAAATATTTCAAAATAAGCAAGTGGTTATAAAATATTCATTGTTGTTTGGGAATATTCGTTTGGTCGTGGAATATTAAATGATCGTTGGGAATATTAAATGACGGCTGGCAGCCCATGTGTGGGCCCCATAACGGAAAGCGATTGGATGAGAAAAGCGACAAAGTTTGGGTGGTTATAAATAACTGGCGTAGTTATTACCAGAATTAAGATTGTTGGAATATTCGATGGTTAAAATACATGAATACGTGGTGGTCGCACAAAGCGGTATTACCAGTATTGCATGAATTATTGATCCTTATCGTGAAGGCCTTTACTTTCTCAATAATTTTCACGGTGAGTTACCGCTCAATATTTTATTTTATTGATTCAATAATTGTTGCGTTGATATTTTATATTATTATTGTTTCAATAATTGTCATCATCGCACAAGATTTCCCATTATCGGATCAATAATTCATATTATTTGAATAATATTATTAGATAACATTATTGGCAATGTCTAGAAAGTTACGCTTCTAAGGAGAGGTTTGGTCACCTAATTCAAGGCTACCAAGAAGAGAGATCCTTATTGAAAGCCCTCTTTCCCGGGGAATGTACTGGTTGTCATAAATGTGATTACGTAATATTATTTGTGAATAATTAATTATTGATTCATATGATAAGGAAATATTTATTTTATATGAATATAAATGATGGATTTATTTATGTGGTTATTAATGAAGGAATTAATCTTTGAGATGTTTTATTTGTATTTTGTCGGATTGGAGGTATTAAAAGATCAAATCTGTGTTATTACTGACTTTATTGTGTAAGTTATAATATTTAATCCGACCGTTGGATCGTTGTAATTTTTGGATATGTTATACATATATAAGTTGAGTATATGTCCACAAATTTTGAACCGTTAAAAATGAGCGTATAATTTGTTATGAATTTTAAGAGGTGGTGATTCGTAAATTAGGTTTATAAATGATTTTGGTGGAAAATTCTAGAATTGAGTGGGCCCCCACTTGTGGTTCGTGAAGAAATGTGCTTTGAATTTTATTTCAAATGTGGTGGGTGGGAATAGTAGCGAGTAAAGCCACTGGAGTTCTGAGTTAAGTCTGCCTTGCGTGCTAACATTTTCCTATAAAATAAGGCTAAGTTAGAATTGAAAATCACACCGTAAACAAGTTTTTCTCTTCTCTCTCTATATTATCGAGCGTATTCTTGTGAGTATTTTGAGTATACTTTGAGTATTGTTAGACGGCAAGTTTCCTTCAAAGACTATATCAGGTGTTTTAACTAGAAGTACTTGTCTTTCGAGGTAAGGGATGTTATTTTCTTCTCGGATGATATTATTTCTTCAATATCATTATCTTTGAAATATTGGTTGGAACTTTTATCAAATTTGGAACTTTTTCATGCTTCTGAGTTACTATTCATGAGTTACTATTCATTCAGTTACTATTCATGAGTTACTATTCACGAGTTCTTATTCACGCAGTACTATTCATGAAGCGTGAAGATGTTTTTGTGGAATTTCTATCTTTTGGTGTTTGAGTTACTATTCACGATACCAAGCCTTTATTCACGATATAAGCACTATTCACTTAATATCAAGACTATTCAATAGAAAAATGAAAATTTTTCTTTTAAATCTAAAATATCTAATCTGGATACTAGCTTTGATTGTATCCATGTTTTGATCATTCTTGAATTTTACACCACTATGATTATTTTTGAGGTATTTTTGGACGTGGATAAAACCAAGTACGTAATCCTTAATTCTTGTCATTTTGTTTCCTTTGGATTCGTTTCTTAAAAATATTTTTCATCATCCTCGCCTTAAATGATGATATTATTGAATATCTTTGGCTGTAGTGCAAAGATGAATGATTTCAAGAAAATCTTTGGCCCAGTAGTGCAAAGATGAGCAGGTGTTTAAATGAATACGACCGATCGATGAATATCTTTGGCCTTTAGTGCAAAGATGAGCAGTGTTGAGATGAACACGACCGATCGATGAATATCTTTGGCCTCAGTAGCTAAAGATGAATATTTGATTTGAGATGAATATTGATTGATGTTACAGGATAAAATATTGATGATGGACCGTTAAATTCATAGATTATAGTAGATTTCATTCTCTACGTAACTCTTCTATGAATTATTATTTCACCGCGAATATTGATCCGAAACTTGTTGTCTATTGTATTCTATCGATTTTTCCTCGTTGAAGACTAACGATAATTTGTTCTATATTATCTTAGTCATAACATTCTTCTTCGGGCTAGTTGAGCTCACCCTTTTCCTTGTTGTTCCATTTTTCTTCTCGGGAGGCTAGAATGTAAGCGAGTAGTCTTAGTCGGGGTATGGAATGAAGGTTCTAGAGATAGTTGTTTAGTAGTCCTCACCATTTTGTAAAATAATGTATCAATAATTATGATGGGGATTTATTTGCGTGTGGATATTGTCAGAATAAGCAATATTCGTATTTTAAACTCACAGTTTATATGTTGTAATAATAAAGTTGTAGTTATTTACGTATCATGTATTTGGCGACTCGAGAATGGGTTGGATGGAATGGACCTATTTTGGGGGGTCGTCACAAAATAGTTTAAAATGGTTTTATTTATTTAAAAATCATTTAAAAAGGATATTAATGATTTAAAAATATTTTAAGTTATAATTAATGACTTTTAATATTTTGATAGATAATGCATTAATGTTTTATTATTAATGGTAAGTATTTAAAAATGATTTTAATTGTTTTAATAATCATTTAATGATAATATAAATGTTTTAAAAATATTTTGAGTTATTTTAAATAACTTTAATATTTTGGCAATGGTTTCATTAATAGTTTGATATTAATTGAATATTAATGATAATAGAATTGTTTGATATTTAAATCATTTAATAATGATTCTGATATTTCAAAAATTATGATAAATGATAATACTTATTTAAAAATTATTATGAGTCATTTAAAAATAATATGACTGATATTTACAGATGTTGAACTACTGTATAGAGTCTTAGACTCAATTATTACCCGATAAGGCTGTCGGTACGCCGACATGTTTTAGAAATTGATCTGAACTTAGATAGGTTGATCTGTTAACTATTTATTTGTGATTCAATGGTTGCTAAAGTTATGTGACAATGTGATTAGGAATGTGTTGATGTTTGTTTGTAATGCCATGATTGTTGAACATGTGTGATAATGTGATTAGGTTATGTCTTGATCATGAAATCGCAAAGATCTTATGTGTTATGGTATATTGTTCTAATCGAACGAATGATTTGATTAATGATAGGTCGTGATAGAAAGATAAATCTAAGTTGCGTAATTGTAAGCAGCGCATCAGGCAAGTATCTTACCTTCGCATTTTCTTTATGCAATGGACAAGTGTAAGAATGTTTCAGAATTATATTATTACTGTACAGATTGTTAAACCTATATTATATACGCCCATTGATTATCAACATGTTAATATATGGTAATTCAGTTATATATATTCTGTTCGTTAATTTCTATAAATGGTTATACAAGTGTCCCCACTTAGATAATCATTGTATTTAATCCCATATTGATACACCTTTGATATATATATATATATATATATGTTGAATTATATATTATTGTTGAACAAGATAAAACCTTTGGTTTAGAACCCCGACAGATATGAACATCCCGCTCATGGGACAAATTTTTATGCGCTAAGGCGGACAAAGGATGAATGATAACATCGTTCTAGCAATGTAGTATTGATCAATACAGGGCACATTGGGATGATCACCCTCGAGCCCGTAAGTTATGACGGTTTGCGGATGAAGTTCTGCTAAACCTTTTCAAAAATGAAAACAATGTTCATAATATGTCACATAAACCCTATATATATAGTCAATACGTAGTTTCAAAAAAATTTGAACGAGGGTTGTTATGTTATTATTATTGGTAAAGATTACTTCACAACTTTTGACTTGTTGTAGAAGGGTATTATAAAGAAAACATTTAAATTCTTTCAGCTAATATATATATAATACTTGCTGGGCACTCAAATGCTCATCCTTGCTTAATTTAAATATTTTTAGATAAGTGTGAACAATCAGAAGGATCGGTCAAGAACAAGTAAAAAGGAAAACAAGCAGAATGTGTTTATGGTATCTTTTGTAATAGTTAAGTTGTTAAGATAATGATATGTTTTATATATCATGTAAAGAATTATAGTAAAGGTTGCGTACTTGGGATTAGACTCTGATGAATGTAAGTTAAGTTTGAAATTCATATTATTATTATTATTAGTATTATTCCGCTCATAGAAATGGTATCGTGAAGCACCGAGTTCGGGTTTCAAGTATCCGAATTTGGGGGCGTCACAGGATGGTATCAGAGCTATAGGGTTAGAAACCTTAGGTGGGTTAGACCTTAGGCTATAACCTTAGAAAATAGGGAAACGTTGAAAATACAAATAACTCGTATAGAGTTTAAAATGAGAAGAATTGGATAGATTCATTGTTAAACAAAATAAAAGATAACTTATAAAAAAAAAACTATAATGTGTTGTGTGTATATACTATATGTTAATCAATATAGTTTGTGTGTAGATGTCAGATAGGAAAAGGATTAGGATACCCTCAGGCCGTAAAGAACAAGTCAACCTTCATGACCGAGCCAATATCAAAGCCAATAGCTGAAATAGAGGCTCACATTGAAAGCTACCTCAAAGAGGTGGTTATTTTGGAAAGTATAATACCGGATCCAGAAACGATAGTATAGCTGATAGTTAAAGTATAGTTAAGGAATATGTGGTCATGATTGAGTTCTTAAACTCATATATTTGTGGTGAGTTCTTAAACTCATAATGTGTTATAAGTTGGATGAACTTGGTATAGTTAGTTGTGAATGGATTATTAAGGATGATGGGAATGGATAAGATACTAAGCAATTGATCTTTAGTGAAGGCGAAAGGAATAGGTAATATTAGTATTAGTTAAATATGTATGATTCTGTGTGGTGTATGTGATAAGTATGTTTGTGTAATGAAATATTTTCAACTTTTGTGTTGGTCAAGGTTGTAAATCCCGACTTTTGTAGTCACAAAGGGATAACGAATGTTTAAAGCAGAATGTGCTATGGTATGTCAAGTGCTATGAATATGAGTCTATGTTGGATTAATAAAATAAGTTGGTTTAAAGATATTAATTATTTATCTGAGCATTGGTTAATGCAGTTTTCAGAATCTAATATTTTGAATACGTGATTATTTGAATAGAAAATTTTGTGTGATATGATAAACGTATACGATAAGGCTTAGAATATAAGGAATAAATTATGATAATACCTTCAAGACGAAAGCGAAACTAAAGGGCAGAAGAATCTGTCAACAAAGCTGGAGGACAACCAGACCCGATGAAGAATTTTACGAATATGGACGACCAAGTTATGCGTAATCGGAATACCAAATTGCAGGAACCAAAGGGTAATCACTTGCTAATTTCAAAGACTTTAAGCGTCAGAGGGCTTGTAATTCAAAGGTACAACTGACCTTATAGAAGCCCAAATTTGGGTTAAGGAAATTGAAAAGGTGTTCGTGATAGCTAGGGTAGCTGAGGGGCAAAAGACAGCTTTTTCCACCTACATGATGAAGGGTGAGACAAATTTTTTTTGGTGGGAAGCAAATTAGGCGAGGGCAAAAGCAGGTGTGGTAACATGGGATAGGTTTAAGACTTTATTTTTTGAAATTTATTTTTCAGCAAGTATGCGGGCTAGGATGCAGGTGAAATTTCTGAAGTTGAAGCAAAGGGATATGTCAATGGCGGAATATGCCGCAAAATTTAATGAGTTGGCTAGGTTTGCTCCGCATCAAGTTGATACGAAGGCTAGAAAAGCACGAAGGTTTGAGCTGGGATTAAAACCTGGACTCTACAATAAGGTGGCAGTGTTGCAAATCCCTATATTTGCATCACTCATGGAAAAGGCGATTATTGCTAAGGAAGGGAGAGAGGCCCTGAGCCTCTACAACAAGGAGAAGAAGGAACAAAGGTAAGATTGAGGGAGCTGGGAAGGTAGGAATTAATAGTGGAAGTAAAGATAAAAACAAACAAAGGGAATAGATGAAAGTAATATGCACATAAGCCAATCATGTTTGATGATAAAGCATATACTTTGTAATAATCTTATTCATTTATTATTAAAAAAATATTAATTTATTAAAGGCTTTTGATTATCAACATGATGCTGTTTTATAATATGTGATAAACCCATAGTTTTAAGCAATGCTTTTAGAATAATGATGATGATCATTCTAATGAGATCTAAATTCTTAGAAAGCTTAAAACTAAAATAGTTCCCAATCGTTGGATTACTAAATTGGGGATTAGTGAATCCGGATAGATTGGTACACGCGTTGCTTTTTCATTGGATGAGGATGATTGATCTCATGATCATTTGTGTGGAGACACTAAAGCAAGTATGTAGGTGCTTATTAGAGAATAAGTTCCTTTGAACATTGGCTCGCTAAGGAATACCTAATGGAGTTTTACTTTTTCGTCAATAGGAATTTCAGTAGTGATAGTAAGACAAGTGATCCTTGGACTTGAGATCATCATAGTATCTTGTGTATGATGAGTTATACTTTGACTTATTCCTTAAGACCCTTAGGGTATATCAAAGGGTATGCTTGGGTATAATAAGTTGTACATGGAGATAATGTATGATCAATAAAGAATCTACCACTTCTAATAAAAGAAGAGAAATGTCCTATGTGATTCGATAAATGACAACCCAAAGAGTCCTTGGTTAAGCGCGAATGAAATTAGAAAGGAGTTTCTAATTTGCATTATTTGGAGTTGTGCATTTAAGGATCGAAATACATATAATTAAATAAAATAAAACTTGACAAGTAATTTCATGTCTTATATTTAATTGGGACATCAGATGGTGGAAGGATTGAATTGCATACGCAGAACTATTTACTCAAAGGTTCTTTTATGATTAATGTTGAAATCTATATTATCCGGAAAGTCGTTGATCGCTAGTGGGAGGCTTATCCCTATTGTAGAATAAATATTATTTATTTAAATAAATTAATTGTTTAATTTATTTATTTAAATAAGATTAGAATTGTTCTAATTGATTTATTCACAATAGGTTTAATATGGAGAACCTAAAGGGTCACACCATAAAAGGAAAAATAATTATTTAAGAAGTTAATGGCATAATCGTAATAATATGTTATGTATATTTAATTTAATCTATGGTGACAGAATAAATTAAATAGCTTAATATTAATTATTTAATATTTTAGAAATATTAAATATAAATTAATAAGAGGAGTCTTATTAATATTATTACAATTATTATTATTTTAATTTCTAAAAGAGTTAAGGAATTAATTTAATATAAGTACTCTCATTTATTCCTAATTGGATTAGGAAGGAAAATTAGTTAAAGGAGTTTAATTAATTATCCCTAATAAGATTAGAGAGCTTAATTAATTAAAAGAATTTAATTAATTAAATAAATCCCAATTCCTTAATTGTTAAGGTGGGTTGCCCACATCTATAAATAAGAGGAGTCTTATTATGGGTGTGAGGGGTTGTTGACTTTTTTACAACATACGTAATAATTCCAATTTGTTGGAGAAAGACGTCCTTTTCTATAGAGATAGAAAACTAGGGTTTGAGCCAAAAAATACCCATCTTCTTGAATTCCTATTCTTCCTTGGTGGATCACCTCTAGAGGCCAAACACATGGGTGGCTAACGTTGATCAAAGGAAAGAACCAAACCCGGTGGATTCAAGTTGAACGCGAAAGGATTTGGAGGTGAACTTGTACCTGAGGAAGCTCGATCTTCAAGGGTATGATTTTATTCTTTATCTTTTCGTTTAATTAATAATTGTGCATAAAGGGTGATCCGGGTATATGGTTTGTAAAATTTTTTAAACTCTGATTTTTACACGTTTCCGCACTTTTTATGCAATTTGATTGCGTTTTTGAATATTACAAACCTAACAGTGGCATCAGAGCCAAACCTTTATGCAAATTATTAATTGTTCAGATTTGATATGTATATTGATATGTGTTTAGAACATTTTAATTGGGCATAATTTAATTGTATAAATTTTTTTTTTAAAAAAAAAAGGCTTTGGCTGTTTCGGTTTTCAAGGCGTGGACAAGGAATGTAGCAAGGAAATCATGAAATCATGATTATATAACATGCACGGAAATCAAGGGAACTTGATATATATATATATATATATATATATTAATATATATAATAAAGTTTTCTGCAGTTTTTTTTTAAACAAAGTGACTTAGCCACCCAAGATTCCGTGCATGATTGGCATGATTGGTTAATGAGTGCATGATTGGCATGATTGGCTAATGATGGCATGATTGGCTAATGATGGCATGATTTCTCCAAGTTAATGATTGGTATGATTGGCTAATGATTGTTAATGATTGCTAATGATGGCATGATTGTTTTCTTCAATAATAGCAATAAAAAAAAAAAAAAAAAAAGGAGGAATGCTCTTGTATACACACGCTTTTATACCGTAACATATTACGTATATATTATTATATATATTAATAATTTTATAATTAAAATAAAAGTTTATTTTAATTTTAAAATAAAAGGTTTATTTTAATCTTAAAATAAAAATATTTATTTTAATTTTAAAATTAGAATTTCATGCTATCTAACTAGAGTTGGAATTGGATTCCATGATAACTAATTGGAGTTGAAATTGATCTTTCCTTAAATAAAGGAGTTTATTTAGATATGAAATAAGATTTCATATTATTCAAAATAAAGGAGTTTATTTGTGAATAGGAAAGAAAATCGTGTTTCCTTAAATAAAGGAGTTTATTTAGATATGAAATAAGATTTCATATTATTCAAAATAAAGGAGTTTATTTGTGAATAGAAAGAAAATCCGTGTTTCCTTAAATAAAGGAGTTTATTTAAATATGAAATAAGATTTCATATTATTCAAAATAAAAGAGTTTATTTGTGAATAGGAAAGATAATCCGTGTTTTCTTTAATAATTTTTTTTTACATGGAATCGATTCCATAATTAATTAAAATAAAGGAGTTTATTTTGATTAAAGATTTTGATTAAAATAAAATAGTTTATTTTATTCAAAATTAGATAAATTAAAATAAAATAGTTTTATTTTGATTTAAATTTTGATTGAAATAAAGGAGTTTATTTTAATTCAAAATTAGATTTTATACTAACTAAATTTGCCCATTAAATGATATCAATATATATATTAAATGTTTATTATTCATAAGATGAATGTTATTTATTGATGCGTATATGGTGATGTGTATGATAATAAATGGGATTGATTATATGTAAGACCCCAAACTTTTATAAATAAAGATGAATTTTCTATAAATATTATTTTTGAATATTATGGAATAAATTTGATATAATGTTATAGTTGTGGGTAATATTTATAAATTTTGTAAAGTATGCAAGTTGTTATAAAATATTCGTTTGGTGGGAATATTCTTTTGTTAGGGAATATTCGCACAACTACTCAATCATTGGTGGACCTCACAATGTAATTATTGTCGAATCGAGAAAACGACAAAAATATTTTATAAAAATAACTACGGAGGTGTTACCGTTAAAACTGTTGAACTACCCGGTGGTAAAGAAATACGATGTCTGGCGTGGTTGCGTAGAAGACACTGCAGATTGATTATTGATGCTTACATTGAGAAGTCACTCACCTATGCTCAATTATTGCTACTGATAATTCACGCATCATATCTATTATATTATTGATTCAATTATTGTCACAAGATCATACGTGATAATATGTTATAGTATTAAATCAATAATTGAGACGACAAGTTATAAATGATTAATAATTATTGAAAGATTAAATATGTGTTGATTAAAATAAAATGATTTGTGGTAAGTTTGATTATTTTATGGGGGCTCATATGTCATCATCTAAGAGTCTCTTCAATCGATAGTAATTACCTTTGTGAATAGTAATTACCTTCGTCAATAGTATTTACCTTCGTCAATAGTAATTACTTTTTCGTCGATAGTAATTATCCTTGTGAATAGTAATTACCTTCGCCAATATAGTAATTACCCTTGTGAATAGTAATTACTTTTCGTCGATAGTAATTACCTTTACCCGACGTCGAACCACTTGTCGTTTCACATTACAAAGCGCCGAACCACTTGTCGTTTTCACATTAAAGCGCCGAACCACTTGTCGTTTCACATTACAAAGGCCAAACCACTTTTCTTTTCACATTATCATCGTCAAGCCACTTGCCTTTTCACACTAAGGAAAAGCTAGAAATCTTCTATAAATAGAGGCCTAGTGCTTCATTATTTTCACTTAATTCATTCAAGTTTATAGAGAGAAAGTATAGAGAGAATAAGAGAGAAAGAAGAAGAGTATTTTGTTACTGCTTCTTTGCGCAGATTCAATCTCCTACCAAAAGTAAGGGGTGTTATTCTTTCTTATTCATGAAGAGAAGCTGTTGTTATTCCATCGCTTATTATTCTACATTGGAATAACTTTTGTATAAGTGGTTTACCCTATACTTGGTGACATTCTTCTATTATTCTCATTGGAACATCACATCACGTGTGTTTTACGGACACTGGTTAAAATTTTTATTATTATTACATTGGAACATCCACATGCTCGTGTATTTTACACCGGACTGGTTAAAATCTTTTTATTATTACATTGGAATATCCTATCGTGTGTTTTACAGGACTGGTTCCGCCTCTTTATCATTCTCGTTGGAATATCCTATCTACGTGTTTTACACCGGATCTGGTTCCATCTTTATTATTCGTTGGAACATCGCTTGATTGTGAATTTCACGACACGGTTCCATTATTATTATTCATTGGAATAACTCGTCATCAAGCACCGCATACATGGTGATTTCTTTTGTTATTCCATTCTTTATTATACCCGGTTGGTTAAAACTTTGACTTCTATACTCCGTGAAATTAGTAGAATATCCTTGATATTTGCGTTTCATCTAAATATCTTTTCATGGAAATATTCTTCCGATCATTCTTGAATTTTACTCTACAAAACAATATCATGTTGACAATTTGGACGTTAATAATTCCGGATAAAATAATTCTTGAACTTGTTTTATTGAATTCTTATATCATTGTCATCATCCTCATGTTTATATTTTTTGAAAGTCATTTGTGGCTTTGTAATGCATAGATGGACTTGGTATGATTATGACTGAGACTATTTATGTGTAATCATGATCGTAATATTACAAATGATGTGATAAAAATCCTCGATTGGTAGTAGTGCATTGATGGACGATTGTTGGCATGATCATGACCATTAATGAATACACAAATATTCTCGCCCGTAGTGCATGAATAATTGTGGTCGCGGATACTAAAGAATATCCTCGTCAGTAGTGCGGGGTGATTCGATGATGTGGAATATTTATTAAAAGCGAGTCTCAAACTATAACAAAGATGATGAAAACCTTTTAAAACCTAAAAGATAGTAGACTTTATTTTCTACTTGACTCTTTTAATGGATCAGATATTCACCGCAGCTTAAACCTGGTTGTCATTGTATTTTATCGGTTTAACATTGTTGAAGACTATTGATAATTTATTCTCGCATTATCTTAGTCATAATATTTCTTCTTGGGCTAGTTGAGCTCACCCTTTCTTTCACCGTTCTCTTCGTGAAATGAGAATATATTTGGGGACGAGTCTGGGAAAGCAGTGATGGTCTCGAAGATAGCATTAGTAGTCCTCACTATTACGTGAAATAGTGTGATAATAATTGTAATGAGGACTCCTTTTTGAGTTTGTATAATATCTAGTAGAGCGATATTTGTATTTAAACTCACGATTTATGTCGTATTGTACCACTACGCTTATGTTAGTAAGTTGTATTTAAATTACGTACCATGTAAGTGGCGACCCAAGATGGGTGATGTGTACCTAATTTTGGGGCGTCACGGTTAGTATCGAGCTTAGGATATAATCCCGGCTAAGATGTGAGAATAGTACTAGGAGGGGAGAGACGAGGAATACCTTCGCTAAGACGACCCACCTAAGTTTATGTCTTTATTTTATTGGTTGGTGGGAAGATAGGGATAATTTGTTACATGTCAATTAACCTTTTGTTTTGTGGCAGTATCTGAAAATGACATCTGAGAATGTTGAGAATAGCAATGGAGCGCAGGCGATCGTTGATTCACCACACATTAATAATAAGGATAATGTGCATCAGGAAGGCAATAATCCTCATACAAACAACAACACTGAACAAATGATGAATGATCAAATGTTCAGAGGCTTTATGCAATTTATACAACAGCAGGCGAGAACGACTCCTGTCCAAAACGTAGGTGGAAACACGGAAAACTCTCGGGCGGTCACCGCTAAACAATTCAAGGAGCTAGGACCACCGGAGTTTAAGGGAGAGCCAAAACCACTTCTGGCGGAAGCATGGATAAAGCAGATTACCAAGATATTTGTTGTCTTGGGATGCTCCGAGGAGCAAAAGGTTCCCTTCACGCTTTATATTATTCTTGAGAGGCGGATTCTTGGTGGGAATCCAGAAACGTCGACTCAACTCTTTGTCATGAAGATATCTTGGGAGAAGTTCCGGGAGTCGTTTCAACAACAAATACTTTCCGAAAGTATTCGCCACATGAAGGAGGTGGAATTTATCAAGTTGGAACAAAACAATATGACCGTGTCGCAATACGAGGCAAAATTTGCGGAGTTATCACGGGTTCGTCCCCACTTGGTGGATAATGAAGAGAGAATGGCGCGAATGTTTTTAAGAGGTTTGAAGCGGAGATACGTCAACATCTTATTTCTCATAAAGCGTGTTTGTATTCGAGATGTTGTAAATAGGGCTCGATTAGTGGAACGCGATAATGAGTCAACACAACTAAAAGAGAGCGGTAAGCAAAATTATAATACCAAATAGAGTAGTCATCGAGCGGTGACAACAAGCGTGGAGGAAATCAACGAGGCGAGATATGGTAACCACTTCGGTGGTAATCAGGGCCAAAACAATAAGAATAGACATTTCAAGAAACGTAGATTCAACAATGGTGGAAAGACGTCAGCACCAGCACCCATTGTTAAGGAAGGAGAAAGACCACCTATCATATGCTTCAAATGCGGAGGAGAGGGACACATCATCAAAGCTGCGTCGTATGTCGTCCAAAGCATGTTATAATTGTGGAAGAGAAGGTCACTTAGCTCGATTTTGTCGTTTCATCAAGATAAATTCAGCTAGGATGGAGGCACCAAAGGCCATCCCGGAAAATTCAAAACCCAGAGTAGTCTGGGGAGGCGTTTGTTGTGACCTCCCAAAGAAAGCAAGGAATCCGAATGAGGTCATCACGGGTAAGCTTATCATAAACTCTAATGAAGTCTATACTTTATTTGATCTGGGTTCTACCCATTCTTTTATTTCTCCTACTTGCGCTCATCGATTAAATTTGACTCAGGAGAAATTAGACTTTGACTTATCTGTGGAAACTCCGTTGGGAGAAACCTTCATTACATCCATTGCTTATAAGTCTTGTTTGGTTCAAATCGGCACCTCACATTACCCGTCGATCTTATTTCATTAAAAATACTTGCATTTGGCGTGATTCTAGGGATTGATTGGTTAACTACTTATCATGCAAAATTGATTGTTTTCGTAAGGTTGTTAGCTTTCATATTCCTAATCAACCTATTATGCGAATTCAAACGACCAAACCATTAAAATCAATCACGGTCATCTCAAGCCATAAAGCTATTCGTTTATTGAAAAGCGGATGTCAAGCTTTCTTAGCTCATATCATGATTTAAATAAAAATACGCCGATTTTAAACGATATTCTATTGTTAATAAATTTCCGACGTATTCTCGAAGAACTTCCGCCTACCCCAGAAAGCGTGAAATTGAATTTTGTATCGACCTTGAACCCCAGACAAAACCTATTTCCAAAGCCCCATATCGAATGGCTCCTATTGAACTTCGAGGAGTTAAAGACCCAACTACAGGAATTGTTAGACATTGGCTTTATTCGTCCTAGTACTTCCCCTTGGGGTGCTCCTATTTTATTCGTGTAGAAGAAAGATGGGAGTATGCGACTTTGTATTGATTATCGGGAGTTGAATCATGTCACCATCAAAAATAGGTATCCATTGCCACGTATTGATGACCTGTTTGAACGACGGTTGCAAGGAGCCAAATTCTTTTCAAAGATTGATCTTCGTTAGGATATCACCAATTGAAGATTAGAACTCACGACATTCCAAAGACGGCTTTCGGAACTCCAGACGGGCATTATGAATTCTAGTCATGTCCTTTGGATTGACTAATGCTCCCGCCGCCTTCATGGATATGATGAACCGAGTATTCAAGGAATATTTAGATCACTTTGTGGTCGTCTTTATTGATGACATCCTTATTTATTCCAAAAGCCGTGAAGATCATGAAAGCAACACTTGAGGTCGACACTCCAAAAGCTTCGTGAATATAAGCTTTATGCCAAGTTGAAGAAATGCGAGTTACGGCTTGAAGAAGTGGCATTCCTTGGGCACGTGGTATCAAGTCATGGAATATCTGTTGACCCAAAGAAAGATTGAAGCTATTCAAAGTCGGGAACAACCTAAATCGATGGAGAAGTCGTAGCTTTCTCGGTTTAATTTGGTTATTATCGGAGATTCGTGGAAGGATTTTCTCGAATCGCTACTCCATCGACTCGGTGACTCGGAAAGATACAAAGTTCGGTTGGAGCGAAGAATGTGAGAAGGGTTTTCAAGAACTCAAGAGGAGACTTATTTATTTTGTTACGACAATACCATCTAGCTCGGAGGATTTGTCATCTACTGATGATGCTTCGTGCAAAGGGTTGGGATGTGTTCTTATGCAACATGGAAAAGTTATAGCTTTATGCCTCATGACAACTCAAAGAATATGAGAGGAATTATCCTACTCATGATCTAGAGTTAGCGGTATGTTATCTTCAACACTTAAAATTTGGAGGCATTACTTGTATGGGGAGAAAGTGGAGATCTTTACTACGGATCATAAAAGCCTCAAATATTTCTTCACTCAAAAGGAACTCAACATGCGACAACGACGTTGGCTTGAAGCATTGAAAGATTATGATCATACCATCCAATACCATCACGAAAAGCGAACGTGGTAGGCGACGCATTGAATAGAAAATCATATGCAAGCAATGCGAGTGCGATATTGTCAACACAAAGGCCCATTTTGTGTGACTTGCAAAGGATGGAGATAGAGTTAAAGACTCCAGGGACGCATGTGATGATAGCGAGTATACGAGTAGAACCGACTTTAATCGATAAAGTTAAAGGCGCTCAAGCTACTGCACACGGAGGCGATGCGTATGAGGAAGAAAGTGCAAGAAGGTGCTATGTCGGAAGCAAGAATCGATGAAGAAGGAATACTTCGAGTCAACTCCGGACTTTGTGTTCCTAACGACCTTGATTTAAAGTATAATATCATGATGGAGGCGCACAACACACCATTTGCAATCCATCACAGGAGTACCAAAATGTATCATGATATTCGTCATACATTTTGGTGGAGAAATATATGAAGAAAGAGATAGCGCTTTTTATCTCAAGGTGTCTAACTTGTCAACGAAGTAAAGCGGAGCATCAAGTACCAAAAGTTCCATTGCAACCACTTGAAATTCGAATGGAAGTGGGAGCACATTACCATGGATTTCGTTCACGGTCTTCCTAAGGTTTCTCAAGGCATTGATGCGATTAGGGTCATTGTTGATAGATTGACCAAGTCCGCTCATTTTTACCGATACGAGAAACTTATACACTTGAACGTCTTGCTCTCGATATGTACATAAACGAGATTGTAAGATCGCATGGTATGCCCAGTATCCATAGTTTCGATCGAGACCCAAGATTCACTTCACGATTTTGGGTTAGTTTGCAAAAAGCTATGGGCACAGACTTACGATTTAGCTTTCGGCGATATCATCCTCGACGGACGGACGAATGGAGAGGACTATTCAAACTCTTGAAGATCTATTAAGACTCGTGTCCTTGATTTCAAGGGAGTTGGGACAAGTTCTTACCATTGGTGGAGTTTTCCTACAACAACATGAGTTATCAAGCAAGTATTGGCATGGCTCCATTCGAGCGTTGTATGGAAGAAAGTGTTGTTCTCGGTATCTTTGGGATGAGGTGGGTGAAGCAACGTTGTTGGGGACCGGAGTTGGTACGTATGACTACTTTTAAAAGATTCAAATGATCCGACAACGTATAAAAACCTCACAAAATCGACAAAAGAGTTATCTTGATCTTCATCGAAAGGACGTGGAATTCGATATAGGAGATCGTGTGTTGTTAAAAGTTGCTCCATGGAAAGGAGTTACAAGATTTGGAAAGAGAGGAAAACTTAATCCTCGATTCATCGGTCCATTTTAATCCTCGATCGAGTAGGGCGTGGCCTATAGACTAAACTTTCTGCCAAATATGTCTCGTGTTCATAACGTTTTTCACATATCCATGTTACGTAAATATGTGAAAGACCGAACCACATTATTGAGTTAGAACCGGATGAAATAGCGGAAGATTTGACGTATGAAGAGGTTCTGTTCAAATCTTGGATAAGAAGGAACATATTCTACGCTCAAGGTTATACCTCAAGTCAAAGTTTTGTGGAGGAACCACGATGTTGAGGAAATGACTTGGGAGTTAGAAATGAAATGAAATCAAGGTATCCTTACCTCTTCGACATACAGATCGCGTACCCTAATTTCGAGGACGAAATTTCATAAGAAGGGGAGGTTGTAAGACCCAGCTTTTATAAATAAAGATGAATTTTTCTATAAATATTATTTTTGAATATTATGGAATAAATTTGATATAATGTTATAGTTGTGGGTAATATTTATAAATTTTGCAAAGTATGCAAGTTGTTATAAAATATTCGTTTGGTCGGGGAATATTCTTTTTGTTAGGGAATATTCGTGCAACGGCTCAATCATTGGTGGACCCCACAACAGAATTATTGTCGGATTGAGAAAACGACAAAAATATTTTATAAAAATAACGACGGAGGTGTTACCTGTTAAAACTGTTGAACTACCCGTTGGTAAAAAAATACACGATGTCTGGCGTGGTTAAGTAGTAGCACGCGGTATTGATTATTGATGCTTACGTGAGAAGTCACTCAGCTATGCTCAATTATTGCTACAGTAATTGCTGCATCATATCTATTATATTATTGATTCAATTATTGTCACAGTATCATCTGTATAATATGTTATAGTATTAAATCAATAATTGAGACAACAAAGTTATAAATGATTAATAATTATTGAAAGATTAAATATGTGTTGATTAAAAATAAAATGATTTGTGGTAAGTTTGATTATTTTATGGGGGGGCTCATATATGTCATCATCTAAGAGTCTCTTCATCGATAAGTAATTACCTTTGTGAATAGTAATTACCTTCGTCAATAGTATTTACCTTAAATCAATAGTAATTACTTTCGTCGATAGTAATTACCCTTGTGAATAGTAATTACCTTCGTCAATAAGTAATTACCCTTGTGAATAGTAATTACCTTCGTCGATAGTAATTACCTTTACCAGACGTCGAACCACTTGTCGTTTCACATTCTGAGCGCCGAACCACTTGTCGTTTCACATTACAAGCGATCGAACCACTTGTCGTTTCACATTACTGAGCGTCGCCAAACCACTTTTCTTTTCACATTATCGATTCGTCAAGCCACTTGCCTTTTCACACTAAGAAGCGGTCTAAGCTAGAAATCTTCTATAAATAGAGGCCTAGTGCTTCATTATTTTTCACGAATTCATTCAAGCTATAGAGAGAGAAAGTATAGAGAGAATAAGAGAGAAAGAAGAAGAGTATTTTGTTACTACTACACTTTGCAAAGATTCAATCTCCTACCAAAAGTAAGGGTGTTATTCTTTCTTATTCATGAAGAGAAGCTGTTGTTATTTCATTGCTTATTATTACGTTGGAATAACTTTGTATAAGTGGTTTACCCTATACTTGATGACATTCTTCTATTATTACATTTGGAACATCACATGCATGTGTTTTTTACAGGACTGGTTAAAATCTTTATTATTATACATTGGAACATCATGCTCGTGTAGTTTTACACAGGACTGGTTAAAATCTTTATTATTCTCGTTGGAATATCACATGCGTGTGTTTTACAGGACTGGTTAAAATCTTTATCATTACATTTGAATATCCTATCTACGTGTTTTACACCGGATCCGGTTCCATCTTTATTATTACATTGGAACATCCTCGCTTGTGAATTTCACGACTTTGGTTCCATTATTATTATTCATTGGAATAACACATACATGCCGAAGTATCGCATGCATGGTAATTTCTTTTGTTATTCCATTCTTTATTATACCCAGTTGGTTAAAACTTTGACTTCTATACTCCGTGAAATTAATAGAATATCCTTGATATTTGCGTTTCATCCAGTATCTTTTCATGGAAATATTCTTCTGATCATTCTTGAATTTTACTCTACAAAACAATATCATGTTGACAATTTGGACGTTAATAATTCCTGGATAAAATAATTCTTGAACTTGTTTTATTGAATTCTTATATCATTGTCATCATCCTCATGTTTATATTTTTTGAAAGTCATACGTGGCTCTGTAATGCATAGATGGACTTGGTATGATTATGACCGAGAGACTATTCGGTGTAATCATGACCGTAATGTTACAAATGATGTGATAAAAATCCTCGATTGGTAGTAGTGCATTGATGGACGATTGTTGGCATGATCATGACCATTAATGAATACACAAATATTCTTGGCCCGTAGTGCATGAATAATTGTGGTCGTGATACTAAAGAATATCCTTGGTCAGAAGTGCGGGGTGATTCGATGATGTGGAATATTTATTAAAAGTCGAGTCTCGCCTATAACGGTGATGAAAAACCTTTTAAAACCTAAAAGATAGTAGACTTTATTTTCTACTTGACTCTTTTAATGGATTGCGATATTCACGCATGATTAAACTGGTTGTCTATTGTATTTTATCGGTTTAACATTGTTGAAGACTATTGATAATTTATTCGCATTATCTTAGTCATAATATTTCTTCTTGGGCTAGTTGAGCTCACCTTTCTTTCACTTTTTCTTCTTGAAATGAGAATATAGTTGGGACGAGTGGGAAACGAGTGATGGTCACGAAGATAGCATTAGTAGTCCTCACTATTACGTGAAATAGTGTGATAATAATTGTAATGAGGACTCCTTTTTGAGTTTGTATAATATCTAGTGAGCGATATTTGTATTTAAACTCACGAGTTTATGTCGTATTGTACACTTACAGTTATGTTAGTAAGTTGTATTTAAATTCTGTACCATGTAAGTGGCGACCCAAGATGGGTGATGTATACCTAATTTTGGGGGCGTCACAGATTATGGACTATTGACCAATATGATTGGATTTTATTTTAGTTGGATGCATGAATGTATGGATTTTATTAAATGGGATCTGCGTACCTCGTCTTCTCTAATTTTTCTTAATGTAAATTCTAACTCCCTCCTATGTACTTCCCCTTGACTGCTGATCAAGGTTTCTATTTATTTTAAATAGTTTTGTAATAGGAATAGTTAGAATTAATTTTAAAAAAATTGGAGATCAAGGAGCAAGGAGCGCTTGAAGACTCGTTTGTAATGGAGTCCGGGTTTAAATGTAATAGTTATATTTAAATATTATTTCTTGCACCCCTAGGGTTTGACCTTTTGGTTCACTTGGTGGCTCTAGTGAACCAAACTAGAATAAAAGTCCATAATCAATCCGGGTAGAATATAGTATTCTATATGTGCATGCTTATACTATATATATTATATATTATGCAAACATGATTAGCATGTTCATTAATATGACGCGTATTTTTATATATATATATATATATATATATATATATGTGTATGCAGCTAAACAAGATGAGATAAATTAATAACAAACCCCTCAAATTTTATATTAAGTCCTAAGCGTTCAAAGATATTTGGAATATCGAGCGTCAGCTTTCTAGCATGATAAAATTAATAGAGTATTAAATATTTAATATGAGTTTGTTGTGTCACCACAAGGCAAGTATTAAGTATTTAAGATGTTAATTTATCACATTTGATGCTTATAAAGAAAATTGAACAATATTGTTTTGTTGTGTCACCACAAGGATGATATTTTCTTTTTTGAATATATGGAGTGCTAGGTCGGACTTAACTTGGATAATTTTGATTCGGATGTGCCACCACTTGATCAAAATAATCTAAGAGGCAAAAGAAAAGGAGTTGCATAGTTGATGTAATTGACAAAAGTTGTTCTACTATTTATTTATATATAGCTTGTTGTGTCACGACTGTGCTATATACATTTGAAATGGGATCCTTATTCTCACTAGCAAATCTTTAATCAGATTTTACTTGAACTATATAAGTGAGGTAATATAGTTTGAAGAAAATAGTGGGAGATACCAATTTAAAATAAGACCTAATTTATTTTGGTAATTAATAAAAGAATGTATGTTAAAATGTTGTTAATTACAAATTCATTTACGAGAATTTTACAATGTCTAAAATTACTATCACTGCGAAGCATATTAGATGTTAAATTAACTGAATCAATTAAAGCGGATTGGTTAAAGAATTTGAGAATAGTTCTCATGGTGAAAAGCTATCTTATGTCTTTAATCGCTTTATCCTCGCAATGGTTGCGCATAATGCCTCCGAGGAAGAGATTGCTACTTTTAGAAAGTGGCGAGATGATGCCTGATTGGCTCAATGCATCATGCTCGCATCCACGAGTGAACGAGCTTCGTCGTCAACATGAAACTTTGGATGCTCCTACTATATTCTCGCACATCAAGTAGTTGATGGTAAGGAAAGTAGGACTGATAGATATCAGATATCTAAGGAGCTCTTCCGATCTAGAATGGCCAATGGCACTATAGTACAGGCAAAAAGTTCTTAACATAATCAATTTGATTGATCAATTAGGACAACTGGTTTTTCATGGATGGAGAGTTGAGCCAAGATTTGTTCTTGCACTCACTCCCGAACTCCTTTCACAATTGTTGTGAATTTTTCATATGAAAAAGCTAGATATCAGCCTCGCTGATTTGCTTAACATGTTGAAAAATGTTGAGAGTCACTTTCCAACCAAGAAAGACCATGTCTTACTAGTAGGGGCCAAAGAATCTTCTGAAAAGAAGAACGATTCAAAGAAGGTAAATAGAAAGGCATAAACAAAGGATAATAAGAACAAAAGCGTCACGGATAAAGAAAGGAGCTTGCTTTCCAATCGCAATAAGCACGACACTTTGGAAAGAAAGCTGCGAAGCATCTTGCAGAGGCTAACCAAAGAAGCTTAGTGAAGTTTGGTTACATAAATACAAATTTGTTCATGATTTAAAATAATTTTTTCTTTAAGTCGAGGTTCTACTTGGGTATTGGATACTGACTTTGGTTATCATAAATATAGATCTATGAAGGGACCAAGCGTAAGTAGAAAGTTAAACAAGATAAGTAATCCTATGTGTGGAAAATGAAGCAAAAGGTTGCTACATTAGCCATAGAAACTTTAGTTTAGCAATGCCTATGGGAAAAATCTATTAAGTCAATAAGTTGTTATTGTATTTGGTTCTTGTTAGAAATATTATTTCTATTTTGTTGTTGGACAATAAAATTTTTGGTATTATAATTAAGAACAATTGTTGTTCTATTTATAATAATAATGTTTTGTATAGAACTGGAATATTATTTAATGGATTTTGTATACTTAACTTACGTGAAAAATATATTTTGCGAATTGAACAAACTAGTATAAGAAAAGGAGATGATCATTCAAAGAGTTGAATGTGTGTATTTACTGAAATACAAGTGTGAATTATTTGAAAGGTTCAAAGAATTCAAAAGTGAAACAAATTGGCAAAGTATTAGGATTCTTTGATCGGATCAAGGAAGGAATACTTGTGCAATAAGTTTCTAGATCATCTCAAATGGTTTTCTCATAATAGACGCCTCCTGATACACAATAATTGATTGATGTATCTAAAAGGAAAAGCATACCTTGTTGGACATGGTGCGGTCTATAATGATTTTACCGACATTCCAAAGATCCTTACAGGATCATGTCCTAGAAATGGTCGTGATATCTACTGAAAAAGGTAATCTCTAAATCCGGCCCCAAGACTCCATAAAAGTTATGGATAGGAGGATTCCTAATCTTAAGTATGTTAAGATAAGGGTTGTCCAACTTATGTGAAACAGTTTCGAAGGATAAGCTTGGGACAAGATTTGACATGTACAGATTTGTGGGACATCCTAAAGTAAGTTTAGGGTATATGTTCTATAATTCTACTTAGCAAAAGGTGTTTGTTGCGAAACACGCTGCCTTCTAAGATAAATGTGTTTATTATTGAAGGGGCTAGTGGGAGGATAATAGATCTTGAAGAGCTCAAGAACCACAAAAATACTATAAGTCAAATAAGAGGAACCTGTAGATAGACCTATTATACCACAACTGAATCGTAAATCTGAAATAGTGCAAGAAGATACACGGGAGGTATGGATTCATCATAGATGATGATGATGAGGTACACATCATAGAAGATGATGATCCAGTTACATACGATGAGGTAAGTGTTGTAGACACTCAGAGAAATGGATTGAAGCAAGTTTCTCAAATATAGAACATTCGTTTTGATGGGGCAATCAAAAGAGTTTGATTTTATCAAAAATAAGAATGAACCTAGTGTGTACAAAAGAATTCGTTGGGAGCATCGTGACATTCCTAGTACTATATGTTGATATACTACGGATAAGGAATGACATACCAATGCTACAATCAGTAAAGATAAAGTTGTCTAAACATTCCTCCATGAATGATTTGGAAGAGTATCTTAATTGGGGATATAAATCTATATAGATAGATTTAAGAGGATGCTCGACTTAACCCGAGGAACGTATATTCATTTGATGCTAAAGTCGTTTTAGCATGGCAAACTCAAGATATGTCTCATGTTGATGAGGTATGGAGTATATCTCTTTATAGTCCCCACAGACTCACGAAAAGAGAGATCGCATGAGTAACAATCATAAATGCAATGAAATGTACGAGACACGATGTTGATCGGTCATATTATGGAGAAGTTCACTATGAGTCGTTGAAAAACATCTTAAAGTTCTTACCAGGCACTAAGGATGTGAGCATACATGGTGGGTGCGAATTAAAACTAGAGGGCTTTACAGACTCAAGTTTTTCAGATGAACAAGACGAGGCAATAGAAAATTCACTTTAAGGTAAAGTGTTATCTTGAGCAATTAGTGCGTTGAATTGGAAAGGTTCCAAACAAAGAAAGAGTTCTTTGGTTTAGTGATAAAGACAAAGTATATAGCTATAAATGAAGTCGCAAGTTGATTGTTTGGATTAAAAGTTCATTCTGAGAACTAGGAATAGTTCCTAAGTCTCATCTTGGATCTAAACATGTGTTGTGGCACTTTCATTTGATTATTAGAATCATTGAAAGATAGGAAATCACTATAGAGATAGTGGACTCTCATGAACAACATTACATATCCATTAACTAAAGCTTATCCAAATGGGATAATCGTCACTTAGAGAAGAAGAGTATAAGATCTGATGGCGATTGGCTTTAGTGCAAGTGGTAGATTGAAAGTACTATGCACACAAGCCAATCATGTTTGATGATAAAGCATATACTTTGTAACAATCTTATTCATTTATTAATAAAAAAAATATTAATTTATTAAAGGCTTTTGATTATCTACATGATGTTGTTTTATAATATGTGATAAACCCATAGTTTTAAGCAATGCTTTTAGAATAATGATGATGATCATTCTAATGAGATCTAAATTCTTAGAAAGCTTAAAACTAAAATAGTTCCCAATCGTTGGATTACTAAATTGGGGATTAGTGAATCCGGATAGATTGGTACATACGTTGCTTGCTCATTGGATGAGGATGATTGATCTCATGATCATTTGTGTGGAGACACTAAAGTAAGTATGTAGGTGCTTATTAGAGAATAAGTTCAATTGAGCATTGGCTCGCTAAGGAATACCTAATGGAGTTTTACTTGCCTGTCAATAGGAATTCCTGTAGTGATAGTAGTACAAGTGATCCTTGGACTTGAGATCATCATAGTATCTTGTGTATGATGAGTTATACTTTGACTTATTCCTTAAGACCCTTAGGGTATATCAAAGGGTATGCTTGGGTATAATAAGTTGTACATGGAGATAATGTATGATCAATAAAGAATCTACAACTTCTAATAAAAGAATAGAAATGTCTATGTGATTCGATAAATGACAACCCGGTAATCCTTGGGTTAAGGCGAATGAAATTAGAAAGGAGTTTCTAATTTGCATTATTTGGAGTTGTGCATTTAAGGATCGAAATACATATAATTAAATAAAATAAGACTTGACAGTAATTCCATGTCTTATATTTAATTGGGACATTGTATGGTGGAAGAATTGAATTGTCAGTAACTATTTACTCAAAGGTTCTTTTATGATTAATGTTGAAATCTATATTATCCGGAAAGTCGTTGATCGCTAGGAGGCTTATCCCTATTGTAGAATAAATATTATTTATTTAAATAAATTAATTGTTTAATTTATTTATTTAAATAAGATTAGAATTATTCTAATTGATTTATTCACAATGGTTTAATATGGAGAACACAAAAGGGTCACACCATAAAAAGGAAGAATAATTATTTAAGAAGTTAATGGCATAATCGTAATAATATGTTATGTATATTTAATTTAATCTGTGGTGATAGAATAAATTAAATAGCTTAATATTTATTATTTAATATTTTAGAAATATTAAATATAAATTAATAAGAGGAGTCTTATTAATATTATTACAATTATTATTATTTTAATTTCTAAAAGAGTTTAGGAATTAATTTAATATAAGTACTCTCATTTATTCCTAATTGGATTAGGAAGGAAAATTAGTTAAAGGAGTTTAATTAATTATCCCTAATAAGATTAGGGAGTTTAATTAATTAAAAGAATTTAATTAATTAAATAAATCCCAATTCCTTAATTGTTAAGGTGGGTTGCTTACATCTATAAATAAGAGGAGTCTTATTATGGGTGTGAGGGTTGTTGACTTTTCTGACATACGTAATAATTTCAATTTGTTGAGAGTCGTCCTTTTCTATAGAGATAGAAAACTAGGGTTTGAGCCAAAAATACCCATCTTCTTGAATTCCTATTCTTCCTTGGTGGACCACCTCTAGAGGCCAAACACATGGGTGGCTAACGTTGATCAAAGGAAGGAACCAAACCCGGTGGATTAAAGTTGAACGCGAAAGGATTTGGAGGTGAACTTGTACATGAGGAAGCTCGATCTTCAAGGGTATGATTTTATTCTTTATCTTTTCGTTTAATTAATAATTGTGCATAAAGGGTGATCCGGGTATATGGTTTGTAAAATTTTTTAAACTCTGATTTTTACACGTTTCCGCACTTTTTATGCAATTTGATTGCGTTCTTGAATATTACAAACCTAACAATAGAAATGAAAAGAGGAAGGCGGACAACTTTGGGAGTGTGCAAGTGAAGCAAGAAGGTGTGAAGAAGAAGCAGGTGGTGTAATGCGAAAACTGTGGAAAGAACCACTCTGGGGAATGTTTGAAAAGAAAGTTTGTTTGTTATAAGTATGGGCAGAAGGGACATATCTCTCCCGACTGTCTCAATCCAAGGATGTATAGTAGGTGTTTTAAGTGTGGATCAATGGAATATAAGGAGGGAGACTGTTCAAGAAGGAGAATGGAGGTAAGGAATGCGAATACGGGGAAAAGCAGCAGGACATTAGCGACAACGGGACCAACATCAACAAACGAACCAATAGAATCAGCCGCAAGCGTCTTCAACTTAACCGTTCAAGAAACTGTAGCAACCGGGGATGCAACTCCAGGTATTATTCTAATCAAATTTTATTATATATATAGTATATTATTTTATAAAGAAATTTTGAAGGAGGAATTTGAGTTCTTCTAGAAATCAAATTTCCGTTTAATCAGAAAGACAAGTTTTATGTGTTAGTTAAAGATCAGTTCGATCAAAGTTGATCGAGATCTACTTGCGATGATTGTGTATGCTATGTACCCTGGTATGTATAGGTTTTAAAGCGGTGATTCCGGGGATGGAATCTTTATAAGGGAGGGTGAATGTGACAACCCGATATTTTCTATATAAATAAATCATAAATTTTGCATATAATTATTTATTTATTTATTTATGGGGAATATGTGCCAAGACAATGTGTATGTATTTATGTGATGAATATAAAATATATTTATTACATGATTAATTGTACATTATTTTATTTTAGAATTATTGATTATTATAAATTATATTTTTAATACTAATTAATTCCTTATTGGAAATGTGTTTATTAATTATTTTCTATGAAAATATAATTATATATTATTTAAATAATATATGAAATGATTTTAGAATAATTATAGTAATTGTTTTATTATATGATTTTGTTCAGATTATTAAGTTAATTATTTTAACTTAATTTATAAGGTTATTTTTGGCGATTAAATTAGATATGGAATCAAACCCTAATTTTTGGTTTTAATCAAGGAATGAGAATAATAATATTATATTATTATTTATCAGTGTTATAGATATGTATGGTTCTGTGTGTAATGTTAATGTGTGGAACAGTTTTAATATATTACGACCAAACCCTAATAAAATATTAGTCTAATAAACCCTAATTCTGGCTCTGGAATAAGGAATGATGATAATAATATAATATTAATTATATTTTGATACTTCAGTACTGTAAATGTGTATTATGTCAAAACCCTAGTCTTAAGCTGTTAAACCCTAATTTAAAAGTCGAATGCCAGTTTAAGACTGTTATGTAATCATGATAATGTGATTTATGATCGGTATTATAGATCTTAACCCTAATTAGGGAGAACCCTAATTTTCAAAACACTAATGTTTTTTTTAATAAACCCTTATTATTTTTCTAAATTATAAACCCTAATTTGCTTATGGTAAACCCTAATCGCTAAATTGGGAGGTGTAATGCTATTTAGTGTCTCTTTAACCTATTTAGAAAAGTGCTAAGTAATTAAAGACCTAAACTAATTTAGGAAACCCTAATTACAATTTTTAGAAACTAAAATTTTTATTTTTATAAACCCTAAATAGAAATGCTTCAATTTTGTGCTAAACCTTAGGGTTAAACCCTAAGGGTTTGCCATGTTACTAGATTGCCATTAAAACCAAAAGTCAAATGATAAGAATGCCCTTTTGAGCATTATTGAAGGAAACCTGCAAAATTGGGCAATACTTTAGTTGGTGACCTACTACACCAAACCCATGTGACTTAAATTGACAAGTAACAGCCACTAGATCAGCCATTCATGAATCTAAGTCTTGTATATATAGATTGAGAGAGAGAGAATTGCATTTATTAGCTTATTTTTGTCCCAACACTCAACCATTATCTCTCTCTTTGAAACCCACGAAAATTTGCAAGTATATCAGTCACCAACAAAGCCCCACTAACACCTCTAACAAATCAGTAGCCATGAATCAAGAATTGATGCATAAAGGTATAAACCCTAGCTTGAAATTTGATCTTTGATCCTTTGTTAAATGTTATGTTTAAGTGTTTAAATATGTTGTATATAGTGTTAAACCATGATCTGGGTTGGTAGGAAGTGGATCTATAACATCTAGATACTCAAAATCAAATTTTTTCAAAATCTGGGAAAATCTCTTTCTGTGGTCTGACAAGGAAAATCGGTTCCACTTGTATATTCGCCATCATCACTTGGGTCCCTGGAGTCTTTATCTCTATCTCCATCCTTTGCAAGTCATACAAAATGGGCCTTTGCGTTGACAATATCGCACTCGTACCCGCATATGATCTTCTATTCAACGCGTCAGCTACCACGTTCACTTTTCCAGGATGATATGATCATAATCATTCAACAGTTCAAGCCAACGTCGTTGTCGCATGTTGAGTTCCTTTTGAGTGAAGAAATATTTGAGGCTTTTATGGTCCGTAAAGATCTCCACTTTCTCCCCATACAAGTAATGCCTCCAAATTTTAAGTGCGAAGACAACAGCTGCCAACTCTAGATCATGAGTAGGATAATTCCTCTCATATTCTTTGAGTTGTCGAGAGGCATAGGCTATGACTTTCCCATGTTGCATGAGAACACATCCTAACCTTTTGCCTGAAGCATCACTGTAGATGACAAATCCCTCCAAGCCAGATGGTATTGTCAGAACAGGTGCTGAAATGAGTCTTCTCTTGAGTTCTTAAAAACTCTTCTAACATTCCTCGTTCCAACCGAATTTTGTATCTTTCCAAGTCAGCTGAGTTAAGGGAGTAGCGATTCGAGAAAACCCTTCTACGAATCACCGATAATAACCGGCTAAGCGAGAAAGCTACGTACTTGATCATTTCGATCTAAGTTGCTCCCGACTTTGAATAGCTTCATTCTTTCTTTGGGTCAACAGATATTCCATGACTTGATACCACGTGCCCAAGGAATGCTACTTCCTCGCCGTAGCGGCATTTCTTCAACTTGGCATAAAGCTTATATTCACGAAGCTTTTGAAGTATCGATCTCAAGTGTTGCTCATGATCTTCACGGCTTTTGGAATAAATAAGGATGTCATCGATAAAAGCGACCACAAAGTGATCAAAATATTCCTTGAATACTTGGTTCATCATATCCATGAAAGGCGCGAGGAGCATTAGTCGATCCAAAAGACATGATTAGGAATTCATAATGCCCGTCTGGGAGTTCGAAAGCGTCTTTGGAATTTCATCGGTTTTAATCTTCAATTGGTGATATCCGGAACGAAGATCAATCTTTGAAAAGAATTTGGCTCCTTGCAAGTGGTCAAACAAGTCATCAATACGTGGTAATGGGTACCTATTTTTGATGGTGACATGATTCAACTCCTGATAATCAATACAAAGTCGCATACTCCCATCTTTCTTCTTCACGAATAGAACAGAAGCACCCCAAGGAGAAGTACTAGGACGAATAAAGCCAATTTCTAACAATTCCTGTAGTTGGGTCTTTAACTCCCGAAGTTCAATAGGAGCCATTCGATATGGGGCTTTGGAAATGGGTTTTGTACCGGGTTCAAGGTCGATACAAAATTTAATTTCACGCTCTGGGGGTAGGCCAGGAAGTTCTCTAGGGAATACATCAGGAAATTCATTAACAATAGAAATATCATTCAAAACTGACGTATTTTTGTTTAGATCCGTGACATGAGCTAAGAAAGCTTGACAAACGAATAGCTTTATGGCTTGAGATGACAGTGATTGATTTTAATGGTTTGGTTGCTTGAATTCCCATAATAGGTTGGTTTGGAATATAAAAGCTAACAACCTTACGAAAACAATCAATTTTTGCATTATGAGTAGTTAACCAATCAATCCCTAGAATTACGTCAAATGCAAGTATTTTCAATGAAATAAGATCGACAGGTAATGTGAGGGTACCGATTTGAACCAAACAAGACTTATAAACAGTGGATGTAATGAAGGTTTCTCCCAACGGAGTTTCAACAGATAAATCAAAGTTCAATTTCTCCGAAGTCAAAGTTAAACGTTGAGCGCAAGTAGGAGAAATAAAGGAATGGGTAGAACCGGTATCAAATAAGGTATATACTTCGCTAGAGTTTATGATAAGCTTACCCGTGATGACCTCATTCGGGTTCCTTGCTTTCTGGGAGGTCACGACAAACGCTTTCCCTTGTACTACTGGCTTTGACTTTTCTGGGGCGTCCTTTGGTGCCTCCATCCTAGCTGAACTTGTCTTCGGTGAACAACAAAATCGGGCTAGGTGACCTTCTCTTCCACAATTATAACATGCTTTGGACGGCATCACACAGTTTGGACTGATGTGTCTCTCCCCTCCGCATTTGAAGCATATGATAGGTGGTCGTTCTCCTTCCTTAACAACAGGTGTTGATGTTGACGTCTTTCCATCATTGTTGAATCTCCTCTTCATGAAATGTCCATTCTTATTGCTTTGGCCATGATTACCATCGAAGTGGTTACCATTTCTGGCATGTTGATTCCCTCCACGCTTATTGTCACCGCTTCGATGACTGTTATCACTGGTATTATCATTTTGTCGGCTGCTCTCTTTTGGTTGGGTTTACTCATTCTCGCGCTCCAATAACTGAGTCCTATTAACAACATCTGAATACAAACACAGTTTATGAGAGATAAGATATTGACGTATCTCGGGTTTCAAACCACTTAGAAACATTCGCGTTATTCTCTCATCATTATCAACCAAATGGGATGCAATTTGGGACAATTTTCGGCAAACTTGCTCCCGTCTTGTGACACGGCCGTGTTGTTTTGCTCCAGCTTAATGAACTTTACCTCTTTCATGTGACGAATACTTTTGGGAAAGTACTTGTCGTTGAACAGTTCTTGAAACTTCTCCCAAGACATCTTCAAAGGCAAAGAAGTTGAGTACGCTTTTCTGATTTCCACCCGATGAATCGCCTCTGCGCATAACATGAAGGTGGCAAAGGGAACCTTTTGCTCCTCGGAGCATCCCAAGGCATCAAATATCTTGTTAATCTGTTTTATCCACGTCTCCACCTTAAGTGGTTTTGGCTCTCCAAAAAACTCTGGTGGTCCCAGGTCCTTGAACTATTTGGCGGTGACCATCCGAGAGTTGCCAGTGTTTCCACCTGCATTTTAGGCGAGAGCCATTATCGCTTTGATGTTGCATGAATTGCATGAAGCCTCGGAACATTCCATCGTTCATCATTTGGTCAGTGTTGTTGTTTGCATGAGGATTGTCGCCTTCCTGATGCACATTGTCCTGATAATTGATTTGTGGAGACTCAACGGTCTCCTGTGCTCCATTGATGTTCTCAACATTCTCGGATGCCATTTTCAAATACTGCCACCAAACAAGGGTTAATTAACATATCACATATTATCCCTATACTTTGTCCGACCAATTAAAGATCAAATAAATTTAGGTAGGTCATACTAGCGAAGGAATTCCCCGTCTCTCACCTCCTAGTTCTTGTCTCATATCTTAGCCAGGGATCATATCCCAAAGCTTTGATACCAACTGTGACGCTCCCAAAATAGGTATACATCACCTATTCTGAGTCATCAAATACATAGTACATAATACAAATACAATCTTTAATTTACAACAAGAAAGCTGTGAGTTTTAATACAAATATTGTCTTCTAGACAATATCCACTCTCAGAATAAGTCCTCATTACATTTATTATCACACTATTTAACAGATTAGTGAGGACTACTAATACTATCATCATCCGGACCGATCACTTCGCTCCCCGAATTAGTCCCGCCACGTTCTCATTTCTGAAGAGAGCGGTGAAAGAAAAGGTGAGCTCAACTAGCCCAAAGAAGAAATATTATGACTAAGATAATGCGAGTAACAAATTATCATTAGTCTTCAACGATGTTAAAGCGATAAAATATAATAGACATCAAGTTTAACTGCAGCGTGAACATCTGATCCATTAAAAGAGTCAAGTAGAGAATAAAATCTACTATCTTTTATGATTTAAAAGGTTTTCATCACTTTTATCGTTGGGACTCAAATTTTAATAAATAATCAACATCATCCATGCACTACTGCCGAGGATATTCATTAGTATCACGACCACAAATTATCCATGCATTACGAGCGAGGATATTCGTGTATTCATCGATGGTCATGATCATGCCAACAATTTGTCCATCAATGCACTAGAGGCAAATGAAGACTTTTACCACATCATTTGTAACATTACGACCATGATTACACCGAATAATCCCACAGTCATAATCATACCAAGTCCATCTATGCACTACAGGCCACGAGATGACTTTCAAAAAATATAAACATGAGGATGATGACAATGATATAAGAATTCAATAAAACAAGTTCAAGAATTAATTTATTCGAGGAATTAATAACGTCAAATTGTCAACATGATGCTTCTTTGTAGAGTAAAATTCAAGAATGCTCGGAAGAATATTTCCATGAAAAGATCTTTGGATGAAAACTATGAATATCGAGGATATTTCACTAATTTCATGGAGTATAAGTCAAAACTTTAACCAATTGAGTATAATAAAGAATGGAATAACAAAAGAAATCACCATGCATGCGAGATTGCGATGTAAGCGGAGTTATTCAACGAGAATAATAAGTAATGGAACCAGTCGAGGCAAAATTCGCGCAAGCAGGATGTTCCAATGAATAATAAAGAATGGAATAACAACGAAATCACCATGTATGCGGTACTTAAGATAGGCAGAGTTATTCAACGAGAATAATAAATAACGGAATCGGTCCCACAGTAAAAGCGCCTGACGAGGATATTCTAATGAGAATAATAAAGCGGAATCGGGTCCGTAAAACGCATGACATGGATATTCGATAGAATAATAAAGAGGCGGAACCAGTCCCGTAAGATAACGCATGCACGAGGATGTTCCAGCGAATAATAACGAATAGAATAACAATGAAATCACCAAGTATAGGGTGAGATAGCGTATATAGGTTATTCCAACGGAATAATAAAGAATGGAATAATGAAGTTCTCTTCATGAATATGAAAAAAAAATACCCACTACCGTAAAAAGAAAATTGGATATAGGAATAGTGAAGTAGGAGAATACTTTTCTTTCTTTACATCTATAGTTTTCTCTCTAGAGTTTGGTGAATTTGTAAGAAATAATGAAGGAATGAGCTTTATTTATAGAAGAATGGATACATATAAGTAATTAATTCATGAAGCAGTCCAAATTGATTTACTTTTTAATGGGACTACCCATCTTTTAAAGCAAAATCTTTTAAATAAAATATAATATTATATATATATATATTATATATAACATTAGTCACGGGTTATGAACCCCGTGAACTTTGCCTGTCAAACCTTCAAATTATTACATATATATAACTATAATAATAATAATAATAATTGAACTCCCACCTTGCCAACTTTCAAACCAATAATACATAATAATTAAAACAATCTTACTCCTTCCCAATTCAACATCCCAGCCAATTTCCATTCAAAAATTCAAATGTGGGCCCCACCATTATATATATATATATATATATATATATATATAAAACAAAATTATATAATACATATAATCAAAACATCACCATTACCAAATTTATACACCACCCGTAACTTCATTTCTCCCACCAAAGACTTTGTTACACACGTGGGCTCCCACCCTTAAAATAACTTTTTCACCGATTATTTTAAAAATGGGCAAATGAAATCCATAAAATAAGCAAAACTTCATAAAATTACCTTAATAATTTTAACAACACTTATCATCATTATTATAATTCACAATATTAATCGACATCGTCGTTCCCGAGAAAAGAGGGCTTTCAATAAGAATTTCTCCCTATGGCAAGCGCAATTGATTAGGTGACCAAACCTCTCCTGGTAGAACTTACAGACATCGTTAATATTGTAAATAATAATATTAATAACTTTGTCATCTCAATTATTGATTTAATAATATATAAAATATAAACAATAATTGAATCAAATAACGTGAGATCTTATACAACAAATATTGAAGCAATAATTGAACAAAAGCGGGTGACTTCTCTCGTAAAGCATCAATAATCAATACTGGCTAGTGTCTACTTAACCACGGCAGTATTCGCATTTCTTTACTACCGAATAGTTCAACAAGATATTAGCGGTAAAACTTCCGGCCCGTTATTTTCATAAAAATATTTTTGTCGTTTTCTCAATCCGACAATAATTATTTCATTAGATGGGGTCACCAATAATTGCGCGTAGTTATGCGAATATTCTCTGCTAAAACGAATATTACCCGACCAATCGAATATTATAAAACAACTTGCGTACTTTGACAAATTTGTAAATACTACCCACAACTATATAATTATATCAAATTCATTCTATAATATTCAAAACTGATATTTATAGAAAAATCATCTTTATTAAAAAGTTGGGTTCTTACAATGTCACCCTTAATTGAAACAGGTCTCGCAAGATGATGATTGCAATTTTGCAAACATACATTTTAACAAGCATCCATTGGCTGTCCATACTCTATTGTTCTTGGTGAGGGTCTTCAGTATACACTGTATAGTTCTTGCAGACATGAGATTATTTGGGAATATTATTTGTGTTAAAAAAAATTAAGATTTCCACTTAGAAACCTTACTCACATTTATGAATTGAAAGAATGTACAAATTTTGGAAAGTATTTGTCAAAATTGAGAATAGAGGTCTCTGTTATCAATTATTACCATAAATCAGGGATTATTGTCTTTTGTCATCACAGATGTTGATTTCTTTAGCAATCAAGATAGTCATCATAATTTAGCTGTCAATTGTTATACATACATACATGCATACATAAATTGGGTTAATGAAAAAGTAAGAAAATTTCTTGATCCCCTGCTAACTAGTGGGGACCAAATCTTGTTTTGATAGAATTATCAAAGGAACCAGTTCATTTTTTTGTTGAATTAATGTCTCCCACTAACCCTAGATGATTCGGTGATTTATATATATATATATATATATATATATATATATATATATATATATTGGAGGTGTTGGTTTGCAAGTAAATATACAAGTGCAGAATCTGTTTTTTACCTTCTTTTTTTGTCCATATTTACTTTCTTTATTTTCCTGCAGAGTAGGTTCTTGGTAAGGAGAAGGCTGACAAAATTTCGCCCATGGCTGAAAATCTCAAAGAAACAGTAGGTATGTCAATCAATGTCATGTTGTTGTCTTAGTAAATGTAATTTTATTTATTGTCGTCGCTTAGTGGTATCAAGAAATTGAATTAAATCAGTTCATTATGCAATTAAATAATTTGATTTGAGGATCTGATTAAACATTATGTTATCCAGTTCTGCTAAAAAGATGTGATAATATATTCAAATGTACTTATTTATGAAGATGGAGATTTGCATTAGTACCATATCTGTGACTTTTGTTGGCTTTATATATTTTTTTGTATGACAGTTAAATCACACTCCCTCCGTCCCAAATTAAGTTCTCATTTTTGATTTTTTAGACTCAAACCGACAGTTTTTAAAACTAATTTTTATATCATTTTAGCTAAAATGTATATGGATTATAATTTTATAAAATGTATATAGTCAATTTGACTCAAAAAAGTCAAATTTGGACGTTTAATTTGGGATGGAGAGTTTACATATGATTAAATCTATGTTTTGTGTTAGCGGAATTATTAGATTATTATGTATTTGGCTTAATTGTCTGTGTGAACAGAGAGGCATTTATGTCTCTTTCTAGATAGAAAATTTAATCATTTATTTGGCATCTTATGGAAGACCAAGGTCAAGTAGGTTGTTTCCTGCTAGCTTCTTCTTTGGGTTAGGAATGAGTAAAGAACAAAGATATCACTATCACATGCATAAAGCAATTTTACAAAGAAAAATCAAGGGATAAGATAGTGCCAGCACAGATTTTATTTGGTTTCTCTCTCTGATTGGATCTTAAACCTTTATTAAATGGAGTAATTAACATAGATAAAAATACACCACCCCAATCCCAAAACATGATATTGGTATTTATCAATCCCCCAAGGGCCCATCACGTTTCTAGTCTAGTGTTGGTACGAGCAAAAAAGTTCAAATGAGACTCTCATTTTGAGTTTGACGGAGCAAGGAATGAGCAAAATGGTAAAAATGGGACTCTCATTTTAGACCAACGGAGTAAAGGGATGCTAAGACAAAGCTAAATAAACCTCAAAATTTGATGAACTTGCCAGTACAATATATATGATTGGTCAATTACTTATTTAAATAAGTTAAGAAGATGATTTCCAGACAAACTGATGCCAACTTATTGGCCTGAGAAATTTCAGCTAAAAGGATCACACAAGCGGTCATTCTTCTTCTATAAGAGCATGGGGACAAGCTTTCTGGTCCAACACAAAATAATGGAATAGTGAAGAGAAGGGAGTTAAGTTTACAAAACTACTAGTCTAATATATATATATATCTAAATACAGACTACTTAATTAAGAAGAGTTTCAGCGAAAAGATGATGTCAAGCCTCTAATTTGATCCCACATTTCATCTTCCTTATGAATTCTTCACATTTCTTGTTTAATTCCTCTCTACTCAGTAACTCAATTACTTCTTCTTCTTCTTCTTCCTCCTCTTCTTCTACAAAATTAAGAAGCTCAACTACTACTTCTTTTTCTTTTTTTTCTTCTTCATTGTGTGCAATTAAAGTCACAGTTTCATCAACTTCATCCATAAATGAAATAATCTCACGTTCTGCATTATCAACTTCAACTGCAGCTTTCGTAATCTCTTCCGCATTTGTTTGTGATGATGATACATTAGAAACTGACGCGTACTGATTTGACTGAGCATTCTTCTTGACATTATATTCTCTAAAGCCAGTAGATTGCTGAGACTGGGCATTCTTTTTTGCATAATTGTCTGTACCGGAAGGAGCATTGGCGAACAGACCGGAGTTTTTGAAGATAAGAATCAAGATTCCATTGCAAAGGAGGAATATGTAGTTTCTGTCAGTGGAGTAGTAGTAGTAGTAGCTGAAGAGTTTCGTGGAGAGCGTAGAGAAAAGGGAAGAAAACAGAGAGGAGTAGGAAAACAGGATAGAAAACAGAGAGAGTGTGAGCAGAATTTTAATGGCCTTTTTCGAACAATAGATTTGGCTGAATGGACTGAGAATTGGGTTGTTTTTCTTCTTGTGGTGGTGATACTGATCCATGTTTTCTACTCGGACAAAGGTGGTACGTATCAAATGGGATGGAATGAGGAGAGTATATATGTTGGGAGGATGAAGATGTGATATGCTCATTTTCTAACATGATAGCTACTTATATAGAATCTTGAAATAGTGCTACTTAGAAATTTATTAGGTAAAATTAATCTACCCTTGATTTTTTTTAAATTAAAGACTTTTGAGTCAACCAACTACTCTCTTCAACATAATTATGCGAATGAAAAGGGGACCCAGGTTTGTGGAGATTAATTGAGTGTTGTTGGAAAACACATGGTTAAATTTTTTTATGTGAATGACAAATTTACCCTCTTTTTAGCTGTTAGGACTAAGGGTATAAATGAACCGAGTCGAGTCGAGTCGAGTATCGAATTACTCAGATTTGATTCATAAAATTTATTTAGTATAAAATAAAATTTGATTGAGGCTTGTTTAACTACCGAATCGAGCCCGAACAGTCTGAACTTTTCGAACGAATATGATCCGAGTATCAATAGAAAATTGCAATTTGGTGAGATTCGAGTAATTTATCAAACTTTAAAATTTGTTCATATTTAAATCATTTATATTTCGAGTCGAGCAAGTACGAATCGAGCTCGAATTATTTGCTCATTTTACAATCTTAATTTTCTCATATTTTTTATCCATTCCTTGTGTGATTGGTAAAATCTTATTGCAATTACCAAATACATACAAGAAAATTCTTAATATTTTAGGAGTTGACTGACTTCTAACTTCTACGGCGGGGCGACGGAGACGGACTCCACAGTCCACGGGGCAGCAGCTGCTTTGAAGCTTCCAACAATATTTAGCTATTTATGAAATTAATTTTACTAGACATCATATTTGACTATTTATGATAATATACAAGGCAGTTCACATGTAATTTGTTATAAAAACAAAATGTTAGTTGATAGAGAGTAAAGGGGAGAAAAATTAAAATTAGAGGCCTAGAAGGTGTTTTGTTACATAAAAAAACTCTTCGGAGAGAAAAAATGTAAATAAGATATGAATTAAGAGTTCAAAATTTTATATATATTGCGATAAATTTATGTCGAATTATAATTAAAAATTTATGAATATATAGAATTGATAAAATTATAGGAATAATCTACTCATTACATATCTCTCTAAAAAAAGTTATTACTAATATTTATCAATGTAATTGGCAATTAAAAAAGTCAACGTAATATTTATTATTTTTCAATTTTATAAATGAGTATTCTGAGGTTTAGAAAGGTTGTCACTAATACTTATTCACGTAACGGACCATCAAAAAGTCGATGTAATATATATCATTTTCATATTTTATAAGAGTATTTTGAGGTTCGAAAGATTATCACTAATACTTATAAATATAATTGATAATTAAAAAATTAACGTAAACATTTTCAATATATATCATTCTCCAATTTTATAAAAAAGCAATTTGAGGTCCATATATTTTCAGTGCATCGTGCATACAAAAATATGATAGTTGTTGTGGATTCCCCCAAAAGAAAACTAAAATGAATATGATTAGTTGTTGTGCATACAAAAATATGATAGTTGTTCTGACTTTTTCGAAATATTAAAAACTAAAATGAATATGATATTTGTAATTTTAGTTAGTGAAATTATAATTATTATTATGAATTATATTATTAAAAGGTACTACAAACTACATAACTTGTTACAAAACTTTACAGCTGGTCGTTCAACAATCCACAGATTGACTTTATCCGCCAAAAGTTTATAAACTTACATGAATTACATTATCTATAAACTTATAATTTTATAATTTTTTGTTAAAATATATTTTCCCAGTTTTAAATTATAAGATCAATATTGACTTTTAAAATTTTAATTTTAAATATTTTTAAGCTCAAAATTAAAATAAATTCATTTAGTTTATGTCAATACAATTATGAATATTATAAAAAAATTAATATTTTCATATGTATTCTTTTGATATTTTCACATAATCCTCTCTCATATGAAAAGAAAGTAAGTCTCACCTTCATAAGAAGGGACTATATGAAAATATCAAAAACTAATGCCGCAATAGTGCCCCCTATTATAAACTACCTATAAATTACTATTGGTCATAAAATTATATTGACTTTTGAAAAATTATTTTTAAATATTTTCAAGTTCAAAATTGAGGTAAATTCATTTACGTTATGTCAATATTATGAATATTATAAACTACCTATAAACCTATAGAGTATTATTAATTATAAAATTTAAAAAAACTAGGTGTACGAGGGAGTGTTTATAAGTTAGGGAACACAGTCAATTAAAATGATGTCGTTAGATTAACTTATATGATGTTTTGAAAATTAAAATAAATCATGTTAATTTTAAATTTAAAATATTTTAAATTAATAATATGTGAATCATACGCTTGAAAACATAAAAAAAGATCGTGAAATAATTAGAGAGATATATTTGTCTTAGTTGAATATATATTGCAATAAAAATTACACTTTTTGTTGGATAAATAATTGTATTGTTGTTGTTTAGTGATACTCTTACTGACATTATAATTTTATTAGGCTCTTCAATAAAATGAAATAAAAATTAAAAAGTTCGAGTTTAAAACACTTACTCATATGAAAATCTTATTCGTCTAAGTATAATTTATTTTAAATGCAATATAATTAATTAACGACTTTTAAAATCCTAACTCGCCCCTCCATTTAGATTTGACGTTTGGCTGTTTAAGTAACCTTTAAAATATGAATTAAAAAATTAGTCATAAAGAATTATGGATTTAAAATTAAAAAAGATATTTACAACTAAAAAGTTACTTCCCAAACACAAATTGCATGTCAAAACACTAATTAGCATTATAAATATTTTTTAATGTATTTAAGCACAATATTAATATTTTAAGTACTAAAATTTTCTGATCAAAAATATGGAATTTTTTGGAGGGTCTAGTTTGGGCCGGAATTTTCAAGTCACCAGCCCAAGTTCAGGCTAAGTTTTCATAGCCCAGTTTTTTAACCCCCGAGGTATCGCCTCCACTTATATCCATTAATATAGGGTTCTTTACACTATTATACAAAAATTATAAAATATAAAAAGAATACAACATAATAATCAAACATTAAATTATACATCTCTCATCCGCCATTCTCTCACCGCCTCCTCTCTCCTCTCTCCTCCCTTTCATCCTTCTCCTCTGCCGCCTTCTCTCTCCTCCCCTTCATCATTTTCTGCCGCTTCCTCTCTCCTCCCCTTCATCCTCTTTCTCTAACCAGAAATCTCAGCTGAATTACAAAACTCGCTTTTGAATCCATGTGATCTAGATCAAGTTTTGGAATTCATTGACACAAGCATGGCATCCCAAGACTTGCTATTGTTGTTCCTGGTTCTGTCCAAGTTACCAGTTTCATAAATTTGCTGCTGCAACCAATCATTTCTCAGCAACTTAATTTCTACAAATTGAATGCTCCTCGGCACTTATTATACACTTAAAACTATGAATTTCTCTTTTTTTACTCCGAGATTGTGTTACACAATATTGATGCAACACTTGAATGGTTCTGAATTTTTTTTATGACTATTTGGTTACCCACAAAAACTAAAATGATTCTTTTTATGAAGATTTGGCTACCAACTACATCTTTTTGTTGATGTAAAGGTAACGAGATCATCATTCTACAATATGAATAATATTTTATATTTTTTTTTCTTACGTTAAGTAAGAGGAAAACCACATGACTACTTCTCTAATTCCATCATGGTTTAACAAGATAAAAGAAAACAAATACATATAACACTTGAATTGTTCTCGAATTTTTTATGATTATTTAGTTACCCACAAAAATTAAAATTAATTCACGCTTTGTATGGAGGTTTTGCTACCAACTGCTCCTTTTTGTTGATGTAAGGTAATCGAGATTGTGTTACACAATATTGAATAATATTTTGTATTTTTTTCTTCTTACATTAAGTAAGAGAAAAATCACGTGACTACTCTCTGATTTCATCATGGTCTAACAAGATAAAGAAAACAAATACATGTAACACTTGGTAGCTGTTCTGAATTTTTTTTATGACTATTTGGTTATCCACATAAACTAAAATGGTTACCTTTTATGTATATTTAGTTACCAACTGCACCATATACAGAATGCACGACTACTCGAGTTTGGCATGCAATTCAAATTATCACAGCGAAGAAAAACAACCGGAAACAGTTACATAATTAAAAAAACTGATTTGCCACATCAGCAACCCATTAAAACACCCAACTAAATTAAAGGGATACTAAATGCACTAATTTTGCAAATAAAATATTAAAAATATATTAATTCTGTAAATATTTTCTGAATATACTTTTGTTGTAATTTTTTCTAAAAATATACTAGAAAATATAAATGTTCCATTAACGTATACAACAGTATGCCATCTTTCCTCAACCGTATTCTGGACTTACAATTCTTACTTTTGATGGACTTTTGAGGGAGATTTTATCAGTATATACTAATTGCAAAAATTCAAGCCCCCCAAAAACTACTACTAATAATAACCCAATAATCTGGGCCTTTTATTTATGTTTATTTTTTGTCCTGTTTCTGGTCTGGCCTTTTTTTGTTTCTGGCCTTTTATTTATAGAGAGTTTAGATTTCTGTATTAATCCCTTCTAAAATGTTTTTTTTTTATTTTAGCCCTCTAACATTTTTCCTTTAAGAAAATGCAATCGATGGATTCCATTTGAGAGTTTAGGACACGGGCATGGCCGCATGGGTGAGAGTTGGAGAGTTGTTGTCCTTGTTCCCCTACATAGTAAGATTTTTATTCTTATAAATCTTATGGATCCAGTTATTATGAAGTTAACTTCATGGTAAATTGATCAATTTAATCAATTTACACGCAAAGAAAGAGATCACGTCCCGCCTGCATATCGACACTGTATTTGTCAATTGGCCAAAATTACCCCATGCTAACGTCTCCCAAACCTTGTACTCTTTTGTCTTAAAAATAGTGCTCAACTTTTTTTGTATATTGATTCTTTTTTTCTTATTATTAATATTAATTTTTCATAAAGTTTGTTTTTGGCACAATTTTTGAACATCAAACTTCTAAATATTAGTATAATTTATCACTAAAAATTTTATACCTAAATATATTTTATATCAAATTTAATATTTAAAGAAATCAACAAAAAAGTAGAACTCTCAAATAAGATGGAATGCCACACTGTTAGGTTGTGTTTGATAAACTTGGGAATTAAGATCTGAATGATTATGATGTCTTAATAAATTAGATCATCTGAATGGTTATGAAATCTGAATCTAAAAAATTGTTTGATAACTAAAAAGTAAGTTGTCACTTAATGACACTATTTTATCATTTTAAAGGATAAAATTTTATTTAATAATTTTAAATATTCAATTTAATAAAAATAAGTGCATAATATTGTTGAATATATTTATATAAAAAAAATTATCAAAAAAAATTCATTAAGAGGTACCTCTTAATTATTAAGATTTTATTATCTGTCTTACTGATAAAAAGGTATTTAGAGATAATAAAAAAATAAACAAACAACATCATACCTCTTAGCGAATAAGAGACAATCAATTAAGAAGCAATCAGATGTAAACAAACAACACCTTAATCTGTTATCTTGTTTTAACTCTTTGCCCTCCAAAATGCAACAACTATACCTGAATTCCAACTTTAACTTAAAACCACAGGGGGTATATTGCCAGGGACCTAAATTCTATGGGTATCAGAATGAATTTATTCCACGGAAAAAACTACAAAGTCAGAGGGATGGAAAATCAAAAATGGGAAATTAACAAAAGAGAGACAACCCCTGAACATACTCTGCTGTATCTACTGTTCACTTGTGATATCATACAAATCCAATTTTTTTCAAACATCAAAATGAAATACCTAATTATTTATTCCTACAATTATACTACTACTACATCTCCCTTCACAGAACCCCTAATTTTCAAATGCAATTTATCAACCACCCTAATGGCCCAACCACCGCCGGACTTGAGATCCAAGTCCCTAATACTAATCAAGATATGGTGCTTGATTATTGTATTCAGTGTTAGCTTAATAGCTGGGATTTCGCCGTATCTGATGAAGTGGAATGAAGGGTTTATTCTACTGGGTACGCAGTTTGCTGGTGGGATTTTTTTGGGAACTGCTTTGATGCAATTTTTCAGTGATTCGAATGAGTATTTTGGGAAATTGAGCTCAAAAGATTATCCTTTTGCGCCCATGTTGGTGAGTTCTGGGTATTTGCTCACCATGCTGGCTGACTGCATTTGTATGCATGTTTATAGAAGGAGGAGGAGTTCAGATAGTGGTAATACTTTATCTCAAGATTTAGGTTTTAGAAACTATGCAGCTTTATTTATGTAACTCATAGTGTGTGTGTGTATATATATATATATATATATATATATATATATATATATATATATATATATATATATCATAACATATCTTTATCTTACATTATCTTTCTTTTTTTTTTTAGCTTTTAATTCAAATGACGGTTAAATGGTATATATATTTGTAAATCTATACTTTAGCATCGTCTATACTTTTAGCGACGGACAAATATATAGCGTCGTTAAAAGTATGAGGCGACGGTTGTATAATCGAAGAAACCGTCGCCGGGTCCGTCGCTAAAGGGGGTGTGAGTTGTGGTGAGTAAGATATAAGAAAGACACTTGATCCGGACTATATATATATATATATATATATATATATATATATATATATATATATATATTAAATATGATGATGCACTTCTTTTTTGCTAAACTCTGTTTGCAATCAAAATGGCTTCTTTTGATTTTGCATGTATAATTAGGCAGCGTAGTACTTTTTAATCATAGCTATAGAAAATGAATGACTTGTCTATATTTTATTTGGTTAAGTAGAAAATCAACACTTTAGTTAGTCTCATATCAAACTACACCCTTTTTGGCTTGTTATCACTGTAAACTTGAGTTTGTCCTGAAAAAAAATATATATAAAAATCACCAAAGGCAGACTCAAGATGCCCTGGTTTTGACTTTGGAACTGCTTTTCTTTTCTTTTTTTCATTTTTTTTTCAAATAGGAGAACTTGTGCTAAATTGAATGTTTGGAAAAATTTTATGAAAGAGACAATTCGCGAATTGAAAAAGATGTCACTTTCCTTTAAGCATTTTTGTTTTCTGGTACAAATCAATGGGCTGAACTTTTTGTTTGAGTCTGCATGGGCCAAATTCTGCACGGCTTCACCTGGATAATGGATGAATATGAATAATCTAAAGACTTGTTTGGAAACCTAAGCATGTTTCTGGGCTTTGATTTAGAAAATTGAGCAACAGCATTTTTGTGAATCATTGGTAGAGGTTTTGATCTGAGTGTTTTTTATTCCACCATAAGCTATTTCTTTTCATGCAAAGGAATGAAAAGTTGTATGAGTCCTAGTGTGTAAAGGAATGAAAAGCTGTATGAGTCCCAGTGATAAGTTTCATTTTGTTTATTGGGAATTCTCTATAACATGTAATTTCATGTGGAATTATATCGTTGAAAAGAGCATGATTCAATTTGCTTGGTTATTGTAGAATTGCATGTTGGAATAGTTGGGAGGTTGGTCATTTAGAAGTGTTGAAGATTGTACTGAATTCATATTGCATTTGGTTATGTAGCTATTGGAATATCTTCCATTGTCGCTCAGAATAATCTAAATGTACAGAGGTGATCAACATGACAAAGTTAATACTTTTGGCTGTTCTATTTACATTTTGTTGTATATCTTAAGGACCTTCTGGTTACCAGGCTACATGGTTTCATGTACTGTTCTTTTTTTTACAGGAGGTGTGCAGCAGAGAAAACTTAGCAGTAGCATTGGGACCTCACAATCGCAGATTCAGGTTTTAAAACAAAAATGCATTTTTGTATGTGCATAATTGTGCTTAGAGTAATTAAGTATCCTTGCTACTTTCTTGGGGTGTCCAAAATAAGTTGTTCCTTTAAAGTGACGTTTTTGGAATAAGTACAAAGATTATGAAATGTTGTAAATGCTTTACCTAATTGCTTAAATTGGGAATAAACTATCAATGTTACACCTTCTAAAATTGATTGGAAAGATGAGAGATAAAAGAGGGAAGATTATCTCATTGGACTGAATTAGTTGAAAAGATGAGGGAAGCAAAATTGTGTTTAATGTTTAGGGATAATATGGGAAACAAAGTAATTACTCTTTGGAATCTACAAACAACAGATAAAAAGGAATAAAAGTTTCTCTCTAAAAAGGCAGTTAAAAAGGAAAAGAGGGAGTCTTTTATGAAAAGTTAAGCTACCCAATCTTATGATTGGTGAAGTTGACCATCTTAATTATACATTCTTATGCAACATTTATTAGTGATCATTTGGTGGGGTTAAATTTGAAGCCTGTTCTTAGAAAGTTTGCTTTTTAATGAGGATTCCTTCTTCAGAAAGGGGGAGTATGATTGTAGAATCATCTAAAAGAAAAAGACCTTTGATGCTGTTAAGTGACTAATGTTTTCCTTCCTGCTTAAACAGGTTGTTGATGATGGATTAGATCATTACGTGGATCCCTCATTTTTCACTACAAGCTCCTTCATAGACAGCGTTTTGTTGATTATGGCATTGTCTTTCCATTCTGTTTATGAAGGCATTGCAATTGGAGTTGCCGCCACAAGTAGTAGAGCTTGGCGAGTCCTTTGGATTGTCAGCCTGCATAAGGTATTCGTGGCAATTGCAATGGGAATAGCACTCCTGCGAATGATCCCTGATCACCCTCTCTTGTCATGTGCTGCCTATTCTTTTGTATTTGCCATCTCTACACCCATCGGTGTTGTCATAGGAATAGTGATAGATGCTACTATGGAGGGGATTGTAGCAGACTGGATTTATGCGATATCTATGGGCATTTCAAGCGGCGTCTTTCTTTATGTCTCAATTAATCATCTAGTCTCCAAAGGGTACTCCCCACAAAGAAGGGTTTTAGTTGATACACCTCATCACAAATTCTTGGCTGTACTTTTGGGGGTCGGAGTGATTACTCTTTTGATGATTTGGGAATCGTGAATTGGTGATTATGAAGAGGGGGCTTCTCTGCTTTCCATGTTTGTTCATAATCTATGCACCGATAAATTAACTGTGAGGCCAGTTTATAATTCACGATGGTAGTGATTTGTTGAAGTATAGTTATAGCTCAATAAAGGGGACTGGGAATTCAAGTATCAAGGATTTTGTAGTTGAATAAACCTATCCTTTGTACTCTTATCTTATGTAAACATTCACCCTAGCTTATTATTGACGTGCCATTATAAAAAGTGAATTGATATTTTCACAAGTTAATAATAAATGGAGTCTACCTTCATGTGAGATTTTTTTATTTTTCATTTTTGTTAAAATATCAATTTATTTGTATGTAGATCTTTATTTCTCTCCTCACATGGCTATTTCAAAGGGAAAAAACTGTTCACCATAATAAATTACTTACATTTAGTGATAATAAATTGATAATGTAGCAATTCATTCGAAATCTTGAGCTAGTATGTTATTTCAATGTCAATTCTGAATTATTGTGTAATAACATCGAGCATACATGTTGAAATTTTAAAAAAATTTAGTTATCTCTTGCAGCGTATGCCCACAATAATGAACTATTAAAATTATATACTCGGACAATGTTCTCAGCGATAATTTAGATTACGTTATCAGGAGTACTAAATATATCTTCTAAGTAGCTACAAACTTTTCTAGCTTTACAAGTAATTTCTAATGGCTTATAGAACTTTTTATTGTGTTATTGTTGTCCAAAATGATCAACCATCTCTCCTTTTATATATAACTTAGAGGAAGTGTAACTTGCCTACATTAAACAATTACATATATTAAACAAAATTAATATATATATATATATATATATATATATATAATTCCATAACTTTGAGCTCTGTACAACCTATTTGTATTTTTATTCATTATTAAGGTTAAAATACAAATAAATAAAATTTAAATACACTCCTATCTAATTTTCATATGTAATTTTATGTCCACATAGAATTTTTATTAAATTTTTGGGATGTATTGGGAACTAATTTAGGACGTGTAATCAATACCTATATATATAACATCCACCGAATATCTTAAAATTAAAATTGATTAATTTGAAATTCAACTGAGTTAACTCGATGTGTACTTCATTTAATTGACACAATTAGTCCGTGATTATTTAATTTTTCAAGTATCAATAATAAGTAAATAAAATTAAACATTGATAAGCGATCCCTGTAGAAAGTGGTTAGTATGAAGTTTATTTTGAGGTAAGTTGGTCAATTGACTAATAAAATACTGACACACAGACGAGGTTGTATGTGTGTCAGTATTCTATTGGTCAATTGACCAATTTACCAAAAAAAAAAATTCATGCTAACCGGATCCATCTCTGTATGTTCATTTTTGGAGTTTTTAATCATAATTAAATTTGGTCATGGTTATCGTGTGTAAAGATATTGTTGCGAGTTTTTACACAAATAATGAATTTGGACTATTTTTGTTCGCAAGAATTATACTTGGATATAAGTCATACGATTATTAATTTCAAGTGTCTTGTTTATTTTTAAATTTAGACTTGAGACTATTAGTCCAAAAATTATAAAACGGCTTAATATAGAGATTATTTAATATAATGTTCAATTAAACATTATAATACCTAATTTTTACTCATGGGAATCATATTCTTTACTGTTTGACAGCTTGTTCGAGAATTACTTATTTTAAATGACATATAAATTAAAATATAAGTTGACTTACAAGTTTATCTAAATTTTGACTTATAAGTCACTGTCGAACAACCCCTGAGCTTACTCGGAAAATTCAAACTACATCAATTAAAATCTACAAAATAAAAAATTACTATTATTATTACCTAGATTAATAATATATAATGCCAAAAATTGGTATACTAAAAAATTACTCTTATTGTTATCTAGATTGTTATGACATACTGTAAATCGTTATGCTATTATTTGTTACATTTTTAATTACAAAATTTTAATAATTATCTATACATAAAAATTATTAAATTATAAAAAAAAATTATAAAATGACAAAAAAAATAAGGCCCGTATATACTAAGAAATTTATTGATTTTACATTTAATAAATAAACTTTTAAGAGATCAGAGGCAGCAGCAGTTCTTGACAAAAAGTGTCATTAGTCTTCTACCTCATGATTAAACAAATGTACCAAATATATAAAACAAAACTGTATACGAATAAAGTACAACTCAAAAACTGAATCTGTAATATATATTTTTTTTTAAAAAAAATCCCATCAAGCTGAACTCCTCCTGACCCGACCCGACCCGACCCCAAAATAATTATAAAATATAATACTTCCTTTGTCCTTAAAATGGAATACTAGTTTTTTACCGATAATTTTCGAATATTAAAAGTTTGCTAAAAGAGTCCTGTAATTTATTGTGATAAATTTACGTCAAATTTTAATCGCGGAATTTATTAATACATGTGATTGGTAGAAATTATAGTAGAATTTCACTAATTACACATTTGATTCCTCTAAAAAATATCACTAATGCTTATTCACGTAATTAATAAAAAAAAATCGACTTCAATATTTACAATAGATATCATTTTTCATACTAAAACTATAAAGAAAAAAAATGCCAATTGTATCTTATGTCAACCTTAAATATAAAAAATTAAAAATTCTTTTTAGCAATGACATCAATACTTCAATACTTATATACACAGCCTATCTTTAAAATTACATAATTAAGTGAGTCAACTCACTTAATTTAAAATTATCTACCATATAATTTGATTTCCAACAGAGTTAACTCAATTAATTTCTTGATTTTCAACAGAGTTAACTCAATTAATTTCAAATCAACACACCCAATTTTAATCAATTGAAATCAATTTCGCCTTCAATCGAAAAAACTGTTCGTCTCTTCAAATTTTCCAATCCTTCATCTTCCTCTTCCGCTTCTTCTTCCTCATCCTCATAATCACCCGTCAACCTCCACTCTCTCTCTCTCTCTCTCTCTCTCTCTCTTCAAAGCACAGAGTTCCGTCTCCAATTTATCATCCATTTTATGTCCTATTTAAAACCCTCAATATGCAAATCCAAACCCCAATGGTTTCAAAATCTCACTTTCTCTCTCTAAACTGCCCAACTCTCCTTTCTCTCTCACCAAACCCTTCAATACCTCTCCACTACAATCAGAGCTCCGCTTTTGGGAATGGTTTGATGGTTATTTATGGTTTAGATTGGTTTGGCTTCAGGAATTCAACAAGTGATCTGAAAAAGATGGCTAAGGAAGTGGCTAATGTGTGACGCCCCCAAAATAGGTATACATCACCTATCTTGAGTCGCCAAATACATGGTACAAAATTCAAATACAACTTAATTATACAACAGTCGTGTAAAATGCGACAAAACATATGCTGTGAGTTTTAATATAAATATTGTCATCTAGATAATATCCACACTCAATTGAGTCCTCATTACATTTATTATCACACTATTTAACAGAATAGTGAGGACTACTAATGCTATTATCTGGACCGTCACTCCATTCCCCGACTAGTCCCTGGCTACGTTCCATTTCCTGAAGAGAACAATGAAAGTAAAAGGGTGAGCTCAACTAGCCCAGTAAGAAATATTATGACTAAGATAATACAGAATAAATTATCATTAGCCTTCAACAGTGTTAAGCGATACAATATAACAAACATCAAGTTTAAGCTGCGGTGAACAAGTAATCCATTAAAAGAGTCAAGTAGAGAAGAATAAAATCTACTATCTTTTATGATTTAAAAGGATTTTCATCACTTTTATCCTTTGGGACTCGACTTAATAAATAATCCACATCATCCTTTGACTACTTACCGAGGATATTCATTAATATCACAACCACAAATTATCCATGCACTACACGGCCGAGGATATTCGTGTATTCATCAATGGTCATGATCATGCCAACAAGCGTCCATCAATGCACTACGGGCCAATGAGGACTTTTACCACATCACTTGTAACATTACTTGGCCATGATTATCTGGATTAATCCACGGTCATAATCATACCAAGTCCATCTATGCACTACAAAGCCGTAGATGACTTTCAACATAATATAAACATGAGGATGATGACAATGATATAAGAATTCAATAAAACAAGTTCAAGAATTAATTTATCCAGGAACTAATAACGTCCAAATTGTCAACATGATACTTCTTTGTAGAGTAAAATTCAAGAATGCTCAGAAGAATATTTCCATGAAAAGATACTGGATGAAGCGCAAATATCAAGGATATTCCATTAATTTCATGGAGTATGGAAGTTAAAACTTTAACTAACTGAGTATAATAAAGAATGGAATAACAAAAGAAATCACCAGGCATGCGATAGACCGCACAAACAGGTTATACCAACAGAATAATAAATAACGGAACCAGGTCATGCGTAAACACACAGACAAGATATTCCAACAGAATAATAAATAACGGAACCAGGTCATGCGTAAACGCACAGACAGGATGTTCCAACAGAATAATAAAGAATGGAATAACAGAAAAATTTTACCATGTATTCGGTACTTCGCATAGACAGGTTATTCCAACATAATGATAAAGAATGGAATAACAGAAGAATTTCACCAATATAGGGTAGACCGCATATACAGGTTATTCCAACAGAATAAAAAAATGGAATAACAGAAGTTCTCTTCATGAATACGAAAGAAATAATATCCCTTACCTTAGAACAAACTGGATATAGGAGTAGTGAAGTAGCATAATAATTTTCTTCTTTCTCTCTATAGTTTTCTCTCTAGAGTTCAAATTGAATTAAGTAAGAAATAATGAAGGAATGAGCTTTATTTATAGGATAATGGATTTGAATAATAACTAATTCTTGAATGGTCCAGATTGAATTTACTTTTTAAAGCAGACGGTCAGATTGGTTTACTATAAAATATTCTAATAAAACAAAATTTTTTAAATAAAATATAATATATTCTATTTATAATCTAATAAAATGAATAACTTTATAAAAGTATTATGTTTTATATAAAAAGATTTTACTATACAAAATACTATCGCAGCCTTATATGCAAACACTATGAATAATAAAATATAATATATTCTATTTATAGTCTAATAAAATGAATAACTTTATAAAAGTATACATTTTTTATATAAAAGATTTTACTCTTAACTGAAACACTTATCATAATAGAATATAATATATTCTATTTATAGTCTAATAAAACGAATAACTTTATAAAAGTATTACATTTTTATATAAAAGTTTTTCATTTTATTACATTAATAATACTAATAAAACAAAACTTCATCATCATTATTATAATTCACACTATTAATCGACGAAATTCGTTCCTGAGAAAGAGGGGCTTTCAGTAAAGGATTTCTCCCTATTGGCGTGCGATTAGATGACCAAACCTCTCATCAAGCGTAACTTCAGACATCGTTAATATTTTAAATAATAATATTAATAACCCGTCGTCTCAATTATTGATTTAATAATATATAAAATATCGACAATAATTGAATCAATTAACGTGAGATCTTATGCAACAATTATGAAGCAATAATTGAACAAAAAAGCGAGTGACTTCTCACGTAAGCATCAATAATCAATCTGGTGTCTTCTTATGCGACCGTGCGTATTCTGTACTTTTAAACTTAGGGTGTTTCAACGATTAACGATAAAACTTCATAGTTATTTTTATAAAATATTTTTGTCGTTTTCTCAATCAAACAATAATTTCATTGTGGGGTCCACCAATGATTGTGACGTCGCATTGAATATTCCTGTTAAAGCGAATATTCTCAAACCAATCGAATATTATATAACAACTTGCGTACTTTGCAAAATTTATAACTATTACCCACAATTATAACATTATATCAAATTCATTCCATAATATTCAAAAAATGATAATTATAGAAAATTCATCTTTATTCATAAAAGTTGGGGTCATACAATCTCTCATTCTTATGAAATTTCGCCCTCGAAATTAGGGTACGTACCTGGTATGTCGAAGAGGTAAGGATACCTTGATTTCATTTCAGATTCTAACTCCCAGGTCATTTCCTCAACATCGTGGTTCCTCCATAAAACTTTGACTTAAGGTATAACCTTGGAGCATAGAATATGTTCCTTCTTATCTAAGATTTGAACATGAACCTCTTCATACGTTAAATCTTCTGCTATTTCGTCCGGTTCTAACTCAATAATGTGGTTCGGGTTTTTCACATATTTACGTAATATGGATATATGAAAAACGTTATGAACACGAGATATACTTGGCGGTAAAGCGAGTCTATAAAGGCTACGATCCTACTCGATCGAGGATTAAAATGGGCCAATGAATCGAGGATTGAGCTTTCCTCTCTTTCCAAATCTCGTAACTCCTTTCCATGGTGCAACACGTAACAACACATGATCTCCAATATCGAATTCCACATCCTTTCGATGAAGATCAACATAACTCTTTTGTCGATCTTGTGAGGTTTTTATACGTTGTCGGATCGTTTGAATCTTTTCCGTAGTCATACGTACCAACTCCGGTCCCAACTACGTTGTTTCACCCACCTCATCCCAGCATACTGGAGAATGACACTTTCTTCCATACAACGCCTCGAATGGAGCCATGCTGTGAGTCCCCAGATTTTATGAATAAAGATTTAAATTTCTCGAAATATTTTTTTAATATTATGGTATGGATTTGATATAATGTTATAGTTGTGGGTAGTATTTATAAATTTTGCAAAGTATGTAAATTTTTATAAAATATTCGTTTGGTCGGGGAATATTCTTTTTGTCGGGAATATCCGTACGACGGCACAATCATTGGTGAACCCACAACGGAAGTATTGTCGTAGTAATAAAACGACATAATTATTTTTTTAAATAACGGCGAAAGTTTTACCGTTAAACTGTTGAACTACCCAGTAATAAAAGTACAGTAATACGTGTGGTTGTATAGTAAGCCACGATTATTGATTATTATCGATGCTTACGTGATAAGTCACTCGATTATTCTCAATTATTGCTCACAAGAATTCACGCATCATATCTCTCTCGTATTATTGATTCGATTATTGTCACAAAGATCATCTGCGTTATATGGTATATTATTAAATCAATAAATGAGGCGACAAAGTTATTCATATTATTAAATTGCAATATTTATAATGTCTGTAAGTTCGCCAATGAGAGGTTTGGTCACCTAATCAGGCGCCTGATCAGGAGAAATCCTTATCGAAAAGCCCCTTTTCTGGAACGAATTCGTTGATAAATATTGTGAGTTATGATATTAATGATGAATAAATTCGTGTTGATTAAAGTTGAATTTGATAGTTCTATTGTGTTGGAATTATTGGTGTTAGTGGAAGTCGACATTTATTTCAATAATAATTGATGTATGGAGGTTATATTGTTCAATCGGGTATTCGGGGCACTTTTCATGTCGAAGTACTATTCTTGAGTTACTATTCATGAGTTACTATTCACGAGTTACTATTTATGGGATACTATTCACCCGAAAAATATATTTCTTTTCGGTCCAAATTATTTTTGGGTACAATATTATTCCATGAGGAGATGTACTAATTTTTCAGACCGTTGGTTGAAATTATAATAATAAATCAATATGGATCGTTGATTTAAAGTTTTAATAGTAACTTGTCCCTACGGTTTTCCAAGAGTTATTTGTCCTTTCAGTTTTTCAAGAGTTATTTGCCTCTTCGGGGTTTCAAGAGTCATTTGCCCCTTCGGTGTCTCAAGAGTTAATTGCCCTTTCGCAAATAGTAGTTGTCTCTTCAATATTACCAAGAGTCATTTTGACCCTTCGTTAAGACCAAGAGCCACTTTCAGTTTTTTATAAATAGAAGCTTATTCCTTCATTATTTCTTACGAATTTACTGAAACTCTAGAGAGAGAAACTATAGAGAGAAAGAAGAAAAGTATTCTGCTACTTTACTTTTCCAGTATCCAGTTTCTTTTAAGGTAAGGGATATTATTTGTTGTACTCGTAAGGGGTATTATTTCTTTCGTATTCATGAAGAGAGCTATTGTTATTCCATTTCTTATTATTCTGTTGGAGAGAAAAGTATTGCTTGTTCCGCTACAGTTAAACTTGATGTCTATTGTATTTTATCAGTTTAACATTATTGAAGACTAATGATAATTTATTCTGCATTATCTTAGTCATAATATTTTTTACTAGGCTAGTTGAGCTCACCCTTTCTTTCATCGTTCTCTTCAGGAAATGAGAATATAGTTGGGACGAGTCGGGGAATGGAGTGACGGTCCAGATGATAGCATTAGTAGTCCTCATTATTCTATTAAATAGTGTGACAATAAATGTAATGAGGACTCCATTGAGAGTGGATATTGTCTAGAAGGGAATATTCTTGTTTAAACTCTCAGCTTATGTTTTGTCGTATGTTACACGACAGTTGTGTTATTAAGTTTTTATTTGTATTTTGTACCATGTATTTGGTAACTCAAGATGGGTGATGTATACTTGTTTTGGGGGCTTCACAGTTGGTATCAAAGCTTAGGGATATGATCCCTAGCTGAGATGTGAGACAAGAACTAGGAGGGGAGAGACAGGTAATTTCTTCGCTAGTATGACCTACCTAAGTTTATTTGGTATTTAATTGGTCGGTCAGAGTATAGAGATAATATGTGATATGTTAATTAACTCTAGTTTTGTGGCAGTTTTTGAAAATGGCAGCTGAAAATGTTAGCAATGGAGTGAATGTGACCATTGAGACACCTTTAATTACTAACCAGGTTAATATGATGTCAGACGAAGAAGAAATTAGAGATATCTACGTGGTAAATGAAGAACTAATAGTTGCACCCGAGCTAGTTACAGAGGTAGCAGCTGAGAGTGAGGAAGAAGAGGAAGAAAAGGAACTTGAGAAAATTTATTAGAAGAATTTTATGATCAAAATTTAGAATTACAAAATTGTATTCATGAGTTAGAAGAAGCGAGCGGTCAAGAACGGCGAAAGGTGTGGAACAAAGAGATGCAAACAATTCAAAATTGTGTTACCCGATGTGCGATGCTTGAACAGAAGCACTCTTTGGCAGAGTATAAGATATTAGAGCTGGAATCTGAGAACGCTATGATCAAAGTTCTGATGAAAGCGAGAAAACATTGAACGAAGAAGAGTAGATGATGCGTGGGTAACGGTAGTGACGATGCGTTGATAGTGTAGAAAAGACGTCCGATCCAATAAAGTCAAAATAGATGAAATGGATTTCGCTTTTTTGGACAACAATTGGGAGAATCAACATCGAATTGAATTACCTGCACAGAAGCGGTCAACCCCAATTCGATATGGATCAAGAGTAATGATTCAAATCATAGATCAGGAATGTGACGAAGCAATTAAGGGTGGAATGTACTCTATAGCAAAGTCAAATCCGGTAGTTTAAGTGAGAGCGATTGTCGTTAAACCCGAACGAAGTTATTACGGGTAAGTTAATTACAAACTCTTGCGAAATCTATGCCTTATTAGATACCGGTTCTACCCATTATTTTATCTCTCTTGCTTGCGTTCAATGTTTAAATTTGACTCCAGAGAAATTAGACTTTGATTTATCTGTTACAACTCAGTTGGGGGAAACCTTCGTTACCTCCACTGTTTATAAATCTTGTTGCTTCAAATCAACACTTTCACGTTACCTGTCGATCTTATCTCTTTGAAAATACTTGCCTTTGATATGATTTTAGGAATCGAGTGATTAACTACTTATCATGCTTTTCGTAAGGTTGTTAACTTTCATATTCCTAATCAACCTGTTTTGCGAATTCAAGCAACCAAACCACTAAAGTTAATCACTGTCATATCAAGCCATAAAGCTATTCATTTATTGAAAAACGGATGTCAAGTTTTCTTAGCCCATGTCACATATTTAAATAAAAATACGTCAAATTTGAATGATATTTCTATTGTTAATAAATTTCCTGACGTATTCTTGAAGACTTCTTAGCCTACTTAGAGCGTGAAATCGAATTATGTATTGACCCCAGTACAAAATCCATTTCGTTTAACTTACAAATGATGAAGATAGAGTTAAAGACTCTAGGGACCCACGTGGTGATATTACATATACGAGTAGAATTGACTCTAATCGATACAGTTAAAGCCGCTCAAACTACGCACCCGAAGTTGATGAATGTGAAGAAGAAGGTTCAAGAGGGCGTTATTCTAGAAGCAAGAATCGACGAAGAGAGAAAATCTCAACCCTTGATTTTATTGGCCCATTTGAAATCCTTGATCGAGTAGGAACTGTGGCCTATAGACTCGTTTTACCGCCAAATATGTTGCGTGTTCATAACGCTTTTCACGTATCGATGTTACGATGACCCGAACCACATTATTGATTTAAAACCAAACGAGATAGCGGAAGATTTAACGTATGAGGAAATACGTGTTCAAATCTTGAATAAGAAGGATCATATTCAATACTCAAAGGTTATACCTCAAGAGTTAGAATCTGAAATAAAGCCAAGGTATACTCATACATTTTAAGATACAGTGCGCATATAAATTTTGAGGGCAAAATTTCATAAGGAAGGGAGATTGTGAGACCCCAGATTTTATGAATAAAAATTTAAATTTCTCGAAATATTTTTTTAATATTATGGTATGAATTTGATATAATGTTATAGTTGTGGGTAGTATTTATAAATTTTGCAAAGTATGCAAGTTGTTGTAAAATATTCGTTTGGTCGGAGAATATTCTTTTTGTCGGGAATATTCGTACGACGGTACAATCATTGGTGAACCCACAACGGAAGTATTGTCGTAGTAATAAAATGACCAAATTATTTTTTTAAATAACGGCAGAAGTTTTACCGTTGAACTATCCGGTTGTAAAAGAAAGTACGATGTCTGGCGTGGTTGCATAGTAGTAGCATACCAGTATTGATTATTGATGCTTACGTGATAAGTCACTCAGTTATTCTCAATTATTGCTACAGTAATTGCTGCATCATATCTCTCATATTATTGATTCGATTATTGTCACAGTATCATCTGCGTTATATGGTATATTATTAAATCAATAATTGAGACGACAAAGTTATTCATATTATTAAATTGGAATATTTACAATGTCTAAAAGTTCTGCCAAGGAGAGGTTTGGTCACCTAATTACGCGCCAATAGGGAGAAATCATTATTGAAAAGCCCCCTCTTTCCTGGGAACGACCTGGTTGTTAAATATTGTGAGTTATGATATTAATGATGAATAAATTCGCGTTGATTAAAGTTGAATTTTATAGTTCTATTGTGTTGGGATTATTGGTGTTAGTGGAAGTCGACATTTATTTCAATAATAATTGATGTATGGAGGTTATATTGTTCAATCGGGTATTCGGGGCACTTTTCGTGTCGGAGTACTATTCTTGAGTTACTATTCATGAGTTACTATTCACGAATTACTATTCACGAGTTACTATTTATGGGGTACTATTCACCCGAAAAATATATTTCTTTTCGGTCCAAATTATTTTTGGGTACAATATTATTCCATGAGGAGATGTGCTAATTTTTTCGAATAGTTTGTTGAAATTATAATAGTAAATCAATATGGATCGTTGATTTAAAGTTTTAATAGTAACTTGTCCCTTCAATTTTCCAAGAGTTATTTGTCCCTTCAGTTTTCCAAGAGTTATTTGCCCCTTCGGTGTTTCAAGTGTCATTTTCCCCTTCGGCGTCTCAAGAGTTAATTGCCCCTTCGCAAATAGTAGTTGTCTCTTCAATATTACCAAGAGTCATTTTGACCCTTCGTTAAGACCAAGAGCCACTTTTAGTTTTCTATAAATAGAAGCTTATTCCTTCATTATTTCTTACGAATTCACTGAAACTCTAAAGAGAGAAACTATAGAGAGAAAGAAGAAAAGTATTCTGCTACTTCACTTTTCTAGTATCCAGTTTCTTCTAAGGTAAGGGATATTATTTGTTGTACTCGTAAGGGGTATTATTTCTTTCGTATTCATGAAGAGAGCTATTGTTATTCCATTTCTTATTATTCTGTTTGAATAACCTGTATATGCAAAGTACCGCATCCATGGTGAAATTCTTCTGTTATTCCGTTCTTTATTATTATGTTGGAATAACCTGTATATGCGAAGTAGCGCATACATGGTGAAATTCTTCTATTATTTCGTTCTTTATTATTCGCCGGAATATCCCGTCCTTGCGTTCTGAAGAGTTTGGTTCCATTATTTATTATTACATTGGAATATCCCGCGGTGCGTAATTTTGCACGACTCGGTTAAGTTCTTTATTATTACGTTGGAATATCACATGCATGCGGCTTACGGACGACTGGTTAAAATCTTTATTATTACGTATGGAATAACTCCTGCATGCGGCCTATCTCATCATGCATGGTGAATCCTTCGTTATTCCATTCTTTATTATTTCGTTGAATAACTTTGTCATGTGGATTACCACATGCATGGTGAATGATCCTTCGTATTCATTCCTTGTTAAATTGTGGAAATGATCATGCATGTGGATTACCGCACAGGCAAGCGAAAATCCATTCATAGTTTCATATATTCTGTTATACTCAGTTGGTTAAAGCTTTGACTTCTATACTCCATGAAATTAGTAAGAATATCCTTGATATTTGCGCTTCATCCAGTATCTTTTCATGGAAATATTCTTCTGAGCATTCTTGAATTTTACTCTACAAAGAAGTATCATGTTGACAATTTGGACATTATTGAGTTCAGGATAAATTAACTTATAAGTCTTTAAAATTTATTCTTGAACTTGTTTTATTGAATTATTATGTCATTGTCATGATGAGTTATGTTGGTTATTATGTGAAAACATAAAAGTTTCTTAGAAATCACAAAGAGTTGAAAATCAGATTTTGGTGAAAATAGAACATGAAATTCAATTGATCATATCTTCTATTATATTTCGACTTTTTGAGTGTGGTCAAGTTCTAGAGTTAGATCTATGAGTTTCCTAACTTATCCAAGTGGAATCACTTAAAAAGGATTTACAAATTTTCGTGTGGAATGATTTTAGTAAAGGATGAAAAATCTGGAAATGCTTAAAAAGTAACTGTCCAGAATTTTAAAACGGCATTTTCGGCCACTTAATTTATGAGAAAAATTCCGGCCTTTTCGGACATGAAAGTATAGGGTATAAGGTACCTCCTGTCCAAAAATGAGCTCATTCCGACTTAAAATGACCAAGTTATGACCATTTCAATATTTAGGTTTTTTCGACGAAAAACGCTATAACCGGAGTTCTATAACTCCGATGACCATGAAATTTAAATTGGAAGCTCACGTTAACATGTGTAAGATCCTTCCAAGATTTGGGAATTTCTAGAGTTAAACTTGAGGTAGCTAATTTCTTAAAAAATTAATTAGAAATTGATTTTTGAAAAATAGTAAATGAATTTTAAAAATTCCGAGAAAAATTTATGTTCATTATGGGACTATATTCTGCTATATCCCAGAAAAGAAATATTTTTGGAACTGATTTGGTATTTTTCATGAAAATAGTTTAGTTACGAACATATGAGTTAAATATGTTATGTGAAGTAACAAAGTTGGAAAATAGGATTTTATGGCTTGGAAATCCTATATATAGGTATATAGCATTGATTTTTATGAGGATTTGATCATTGGTGATGAAATCTTATGAGTTTAGCATTTTTGAATGATTAAATGCATTATTTGGGTAAGTATAAACAATTAAAATAAATTGTTTATAAGTTTAAGAAGTGATTAAAATATTGTTATAATATTAATAATTTTAGATTATGAGTTTATTAAGTAATTGATAATATTTGGATAAATTTAAAGTCTTTAATATTTATCCTTGTTTGATTAATGCTTATATCATTGTCATCATCCTCACGCTTATATGGTGATGAAAGTTATATTTGGTTTACGCAAAAAGATGGATTTGTTGATTATTGAATTATATATCTTTGGCTTATGTGGAAAGATGAACTGTTGATTATTGGTTTTATAATTGTATATCTTTGGCTTACGTGATGAGAGATGGACTTGGTATGATTATGACCGGGGATCATTCGGTATATAATCGTGATTGTAATGTTATAAACGATGTGGTAAAAGTCCTCGATGGGCTGTAGTGCATTGATGGACAGATTTTGGTATGATTATGACCAGGGATTATTCGGTATGGTCATGACCATTGATAATTTAATGAATATCCTTGTCTCATAAAGTAGGGATGACTCGATGATGTGGTTTATTTACTAATCTGAGTCTCAGCGATAAAAATTGATGAAAACATTTTAAATCATAGAAAATAGTAGATTTTAGACTTTTCTAATGGATTGCCTGTTCCGCTACAGTTAAACTTGATGTCTATTGTATTTTATCAGTTTAACATTGTTGAAGACTAATGATAATTTATTCTGCATTATCTTAGTCATAATATTTCTTACTAGGCTAGTTGAGCTCACCCTTTCTTTCACCGTTCTCTTCAGGAAATGAGAATATAGCTAGGACGAGTCGGGGAACAGAGTGACGGTCCAGATGATAGCATTAGTAGTCCTCACTATTCTGTTAAATAGTGTGACAATAAATGTAATGAGGACTCCATTGAGAGTGGATATTGTCTAGAAGGCAATATTCTTGTTTAAACTCTCAGCTTATGTTTTGTCGTATGTTACACGACAGTTATGTTATTAAGTTTTTATTTATATTTTGTACCATGTATTTGGTGACTCGAGATGGGTGATGTATACCTGTTTTGGGGGCGTCACAGTTGGTATCAAAGCTTAGGGATATGATCCCTGGCTGAGATGTGAGACAAGAACTAGGAGGGGAGAGACGGGAAATTTCTTCGCTAGTATGACCTACCTAAGTTTATTTGGTATTTAATTGGCCGGTCAGAGTATAGAGATAATATGTGATATGTTAATTAACTCTTGTTTTGTGGCAGTGTTTAAAAATGGCAGCTGAAAATGTTAGCAATGGAGTGAATGTGACCACCGAGACACCTTTAATCACTAACCAGGTTAATATGATGTCAGACGAAGAAGAAATTAGAGATATCTACGTGGTAAATGAAGAACTAATAGTTGCACCCGAGCTAGTTACAGAGGTAGCAGCTGAGAGTGAGGAAAAAGAGGAAGAAAAGGAACCTGAGGAAAATTTATTAGAAGAATTTTATGATCAAAATTTAGAATTACAAAATTGTATTCATGAGTTAGAAGAAGAGAAAGTCAAGAACTAGCAGTGATGATCGTGGAGCAAAGAGATGCAACAATTCAAAATTGTGTTACCCGATGTGCGATGCTTGAATGAAGCACTCTTTTCAAGTAGTATAAGATATTAGAGCTGGAATCTGAGAACGCTATGATCAAAGTTCTGATGAAAGCAGAAACAGCTGAACGAAGAAGAATAGATGATGCATGGGTAACAGCCGCACGATACGTTGATAGTGTAAAAAAGACGTCCGATCCAATAAAGTCAAAATAGATGAAATGGATTTCGCTTTTTGGACAACAATTGGGAGAATCCAACATCGAATTCAGAATTACCCTGTACAGAGCGGTCAACCCCAATTCGATATGGATCGGAGAGTAATGATTCAAATCATGGATCAGGAATGTGACGAAACAATTAAGGGTGGAATGTACTCTATAGCAAAGTCAAATCCGGTAGTTTAAGTGAGAGCGTTTGTCGATAAACCCGAACGAAGTTATTACGGGTAAGTTAATTACAAACTCTTGCGAAGTCTATGTCTTATTAGATACCGGTTCTACCCATTATTTTATCTCTCTTGCTTGCGTTCAATGTTTAAATTTGACTCCAGAGAAATTAGACTTTGATTTATCTGTTAAAACTCCGTTGGGAGAAACCTTCGTTACCTCCACTGTTTATAAATCTTGTTGCTTCAAATCGACACTTTCACGTTACCTATCGATCTTATCTCTTTGAAAATACTTGCCTTTGATATGATTTTAGGAATCGAGTGATTAACTACTTATCATGCTTTTCGTAAGGTTGTTAACTTTCATATTCCTAATCAACCTGTTTTGCGAATTCAAGCAACCAAACCACTAAAGTTAATCACTGTCATATCAAGCCATAAAGCTATTCGTTTATTGAAAAATGGATGTCAAGTTTTCTTAGCCCATGTCACAGATTTAAATAAAAATACGTCAGATTTGAATGATATTTCTATTGTTAATAAATTTCCTGACGTATTCTTGAAGACTTCTTAGCCTACTTAGAGCGTGAAATCGAATTTTGTATTGACCCCAGTACAAAATCCATTTCGCATAACTTACAAATGATGAAGATAGAGTTAAAGACTCTAGGGACCCACGTGGTGATATTAAATATACGAGTAGAATTGACTCTAATCGATAAAGTTAAAGCCGCTCAAACTACGCACCCGAAGCTGAAGAATGTGAAGAAGAAGGTTCAAAAGGGCATTATTCTAGAAGCAAGAATCGACGAAGAGAGGAAATCTCAACCCTCGATTTTATTGGCCCATTTGAAATCCTTGATCGAGTAGGAACTGTGGCCTATAGACTCGTTTTACCGCCAAATATGTTGCGTGTTCATAACGCTTTTCACGTATCGATGTTACGATGACCCGAACCACATTATTGATTTAAAACCAAACGAGATAGCAGAAGATTTAACGTATGAGGAAATACGTGTTAAAATCTTGAATAAGAAGGATCATATTCAATACTCAAAGGTTATACCTCAAGAGTTAGAATCTGAAATGAAGTCAAGGTATACTCATCTGTTCGGCATACCAAGTACGTACGTAAATTTTGAGGGCAAAATTTCATAAGGAGGGGAGATTTTGAGACCCCAGATTTTATGAATAAAGATTTAAATTTCTCGAAATATTTTTTTAATATTATGGTATGGATTTGATATAATGTTATAGTTGTGGGAAGTATTTATAAATTTTGCAAAGTATGCAAGTTGTTATAAAATATTCGTTTGGTTGGGGAATATTCTTTTTGTTGGGGATTTGATGACTTTCAACATAATATAAGCATGAGGATGATGACAATGATATAAGAATCCAATAAAACAAGTTCAAGAATTAATTTATCCAGAATTTAATAACGTCTAAATTGTCAACATGATCTTTGCTTTGAGAGTAAAATTCAAGAATGCTCGGAAGAATATTTTCATAAAAAAGATCTTTGGTCAAGCCTTAAATATCAAGGATATTCTACTAATTTCATGGAGTATAAGTCAAAACTTTAATCAAATGAGTATAATAAAGAATGGAATAACAAAAGAAATCACCGGGTGATGTGATAGGCCATGCATAACGAGTTATTCCAAAAGAATAATAAATAACGAACCGTGTCAGGCGAAATTCAAGACCAAGCGAGGATATTCTAACGAGAATAATAAAGAGTGGAATAACAACGAAATCACCATGCATGCGATCGACCGCAGATGACAAGTTATTCTAACAGAATAATAAAAATAACGGAACCAAAGTTTAAGCGAAATTCGCGACCAAGCAGGATATTCCATGAGAATAATAAAGAATGGAATAACAACAGAAATTACCATGCATGCGATAGAGCCGCGAGACGAGTTATTCCAACGAATAATAATTAATGGAACCAGTCAGGCGTAATATCTTGGCATGTGATATTCCAACGAGAATAATAAATAACGGAACCGGTCGTGCGTAAACGCATGCACAGGATGTTCAAATGAATAATAAAAATGGAATAAAAAGAAGAATTTCACCGTGTATGCGGTATCAAGATAGACATGTTATTCAACGAGAATAATAAGGAATGGAATAACAATAGCACTCTTCATGAATCTGAAAGAAATAATACCCCTTACCTTATAAAGAAGAGTACTCGACCGGTAGAGAAGGGGATATACTTGAAGAAACTTGCACTACGCTCAAAGCTTTCTTAAAACACTAAAGAAATACGCTCAAGATTATAGAATAAGAATTCTCTCTACAGTTTTCTCTCAGAGTTTCAAATTGAATTCGTAAGAAATAATGAAGGAATGAGCTTCTATTTATAAAAGAATGGATGAATAAAGTAACCAATCCATGAATGGTCCAGATTGATTTACTTTTAAGCGAGACGGTCAGATTGGTTTACAATAAAATATAATATATTTTATTTATAATCTAATAAAATGAATAACTTTATAAAAGTATTACATTTTTATATAAAAGATTTTACTATGCAAATACTACGCAAAGCACTATACAAACACTATGCATAATAAAATATAATATATTCTAATTCTTCGTCTAATAAAACAAATAACTTTATAAAAGTATACATTTTATATAAAAAGATTTCTTATTAGCCTAATAAAACGAATAACTTTATAAAAGTATTTCATTTTTTATATAAAAGATTTTTACATTTTATTACATTAATAATACTAATAAAACAAAACTTAATCATCATTATCATAATTCACACTATTAATCGACTGTGTCGTTCCTTTAAAAGAGGGGCATTCAATAAGAATTTCTCCTATTAGCGCCTTGATTAGGTGACCAAACCTCTCCTTGTGAACTTACAGACATCGTTAATAATGCAAATAATAATATTAATAACTTTGTCATCTCAATTATTGATTTAATAATATATAAAATATTGTCAATAATTGAATCAAATAACGTGAGAGATCTTGTCAAAGACAATTACTAAAGCAAAGAATTGAACAAAACCGAGTGACTTCTCACGTAAGCATCGATAATCAATACTGGTGCTACTCTTATGCAAACCACGCCGTATTCCTGTACTTTTAACACCGGATAGTTCAACAGTTTTAACGGTAAAACATCCACCGTTATTTTCATAAAAATATTTTTGTCGTTTTCTCAATCCGACAATAATTACATTAGGGGTCCACTAATGATTGTGGTCGTCGCATGCGAATATTTCTGTTAAAACGAATATTCCCCGACCAATTGAATATAATACAACAAATTGCATACTTTGCAAAATTTATAAATACTACCCACAACTATAACATTATATCAAATCCACACCATAATATTCAAAAAAAAATATTTTGAGAAATTTAAATCTTTATTCATAAAATCTGGGGTCTCACATTCTCCAACACTAACAGAAACTTGGTTTGTTTCTTAATTTGCTTTTACAAGACCAAAAGTGGACTGCGCAAGAGAGTGTGAACAATACTCATAACTCATAAGCATTTTCTTGCATAATTTAAACTTCGGACATGGTGCGGTGAGAGAACTGTTGTGGTCAAAGTTCAAATTGCGGATGTTGGTTTATGTTATAAATGGATTAATCAGTAGATTGTTGTTTAACATCCTTCCAGCTTTTATAATAAGTTTTAAGGCGTCTCCTTGTTGGTGAGTAATCTTTAACTTTGGTTGGGTTAGAGTATCAATTGGTGACTTAAAGTTTAAAAATTGGGCACTTAGTTTCAAATTTAAAGTATGATTTATTTTGTTTATGATTTTATATCTTCAGGTTTTCAAAGGAATCATCAAGGATCTTCCTTTTTACCCAAATCACCTTACATGAGCTTTCTCAATCTAATGTCAAGGCTTGCAAAATATTTAGGACCTTCATATATGGATTTGATTGCCAAATACCACTGTACTTTTCGGTATGTTCTTTTTCTCTTCTTTTTAACTAATGTTATTTATTTATCCTATATTTTGATTATTGCCAAGTTTCATACATTTTTCTTTATGTAATGTTCCCTTTTGGTGATCACTTTCCTCATGATTTGTTACCTCTTTTTTTTTAATAGGAAAATAAGATTACAAGGCCTCAAATGATACGAAAAGTAAGGTAAATTGCTGGCTATCATCTATTAAAGGAAGTGATCAAATTAAGCATAAACAAGGTATGAGTTTACCTAAATCTCTGTATTGGCTTAACATTTTTGTACACACTTCATGGTCATTCAATATTCCATATGTAATACTCTCTGCCTAAATAATAGGTGGTTTTGTATTATCCTGATTTCTGCAGAGGTAGATCTTATGGAGCAGCAGCAACAAATCCAAATAGCACAAAGAGTAGGATTGATACCCGTGTGCCTAGCCTAGCCTTGATGGAGAAACTGATGATATATTGATTATATAGACTTGGAAGTTTGAATTAGTAGATAAGAAATTCACAATTATTTATATATTTATAATATAATCTATTGAATTAAAAAGAAATTCAATAAATATGATCAATGGTCTCAAAAGTTATTTTAAATTATTATAATAGATAATATATCTTCAATTTCGAGGACGATTGTACTAATAAATTATATAATTCATTATTTAAACTAGCCCGTGCATATAAAGGCATCACAGCCTATCTTTAAAATTACATAATTAAGTGAGTCAACTCACTTAATTTAAAATTATCTACCATACAATTTGATTTCCAACAGAGTTAACTCAATTAATTTCTTGATTTTTAACAGAGTTAACTTAATTAATTTCTTGATTTTTAACAGAGTTAACTCAATTAATTTCAAACCAACACACTCAATTTTAATCAATTGAAATCAATCTCGCCTTCAATCAAAAAAATTGTCCGTCTCTTCAGATTTCCCAATCCTTCATCTTCCTCTTTCGTTTCTTCTTCCTCTTCCTCATAATCACCCGTCAACCTCCACTCTCTCTCTCTCTCTCTCTCTCTCTCTCTCTCTCTTCAAAGCACAGAGTTCCGTCTCCAATTTATCATCCATTTTATGTCCTATTTAAAACCCTCAATATGCAAATCCAAACCCCAATGGTTTCAAAATCTCACTTTCTCTCTCTAAACCGCCCAACTCTCCTTTTTCTTTCTCCAAACCCTTCAATACCTCTCCACTACAATCAGAGCTTCGCTTTTGGGAATGGTTTGATGTTTATTTATGGTTTAGATTGGTTTGGCTTCAGGAATTCAACAAATGATTTGAAAAAGAAGGCTAAGGAAGTGGCTAATGGATCTACAAAACCCCCTCCAACTCCTTCTCCGTTGCGTACTGCCAAATTTTTTCAGGTTATAACCCCTAATTCAATCTCGAGTGCTCTTATGTATGTCTAAAGAATGTATTTTTTGTAATCATATTTGTTTTGAATTTATATTTTTCATTGAATTAACATTTAGTCGAAATTTGAATTGGGATATTAGTTTCAATGCCTACCATGCGTTTGATCGGGGTTGTCGATGGGAGGCATTCCAATCGTCACTAAAAAGAATAGAGAATGGCAAGAGAAATTACCTATTGTTGTATTCAAAGTTGAAGAAATCATGTACTCTAAAGCCAATTCCAAGGTAATTGATTTGGGCAGGCTTACAATTTCTTGGATTTTTGCTTTATTTTCTCTAAATTTTGTATTTTTAGGTTGAATACATGGATCTTGAAACACAGTGGGACAGGGCTAATGAGGCCATTAATATCACAATTCGAAGAATTGTGATATTTTTAGGTTGAATACATGGATCTTGGTATGGTGGTTCGAAGAATGAAATTCGTGATATTATATCCCATGGATTTACGCATTGCAAACAGCCTAAAAATAGAGGATTATATGGTGTTGGGGTTTCTCTCTCTCCAGCAAAATTTTCCATGGAAAGGTTAGTAACAATTAAATTAGTTCAATTTTATTTTTTTTATATTTTTAGTTTTGTGGATTTGTTTTGTTACTAGCTAATTTTAATTCTGCAATGCATTATTATCAGTATGCTTTTTTAGTTGATTTACTAGCATTTGTGTCCCATACCAACATAGGCTTGAGTTGTGTGAAACCAAGCAAGTTCAGGTTAGAATTGGAACTTGGAAACATGCTACTCTCTAACTGTTTATTAGACTAGGAAACTCATTATGCATTTAACGTCAAATTAACTGCTGCCGTTACTTTATCCAACTCGGCTCATTCTATGATGAACATCCAAGTTGACTTGGGAGTAATTTTACTTTTTAAAATAGTTTGTCATGAAAGCTCTTTATCTGATTGCCGATTTTGCCTATTGGTTTGCTTTCAAACAAGAATTATCGTAAAACTCTTTAGCTCATTTTATTAAAATCTCCAAAGATTGTATGATCTTTCATTTTCTCCAACACTAATGTAAACTTGGTTTGCTCTTAATTTGCTTTACAAGACCAAAAGTGGACCTGCAAGAGAGTGTGAGCAATACTCATAACTCATAAGGATTTCCTTGCATAATTTAAACTCGGACATGGTCTGGTGAGAGAACCTGTTGTGGTCAAAGTTCTGAAATTGCAGATGTTAGTTTATGTGATAAATGGATTAATCTGTAGATTGTTGTTTAACATCCTTCCCAGTTTTATAATAAGTTTAAAGGCGTCTCCTTCAACTGGTGAGTAATCTTCAACTTTGGCTGGGTTAGAGTATCCAATTGGTGACTTAAAGTTTGAAAATTGGGCACTTAGTTTCAAATTTAAAGTATGATTTATTTTGTTTATGATTTTATATCTTCAGGTTTTCAAAGGAATTATCAAGGATCTTCCTTTTTACCCAAATCACCTTACATGAGCTTTCTCAATCTAATGTCAAGGCTTGCAAAATATTTAGGACCTTCATATATGGATTTGATTGCCAAATACCACTGTACTTTTCGGATATGTTCTTTTTCTCTTCTTTTTAACTAATGTTATTTATTTATCCTATATTTTGATTATTGACAAGTTTCATACATTTTTCTTTATTAATGTTCCCTTTTGGTGATCACTTTCCTCATGATTTGTTACCTCTTTTTTTTTTTTAACAGAAAAATAAGATTACAAGGCCTCAAATGATACGAAAAGTAAGGCAAATTGTTGGCGACGATCTATTAAAAGCAGTGATCAAATTAAGCATAAACAAGGTATGAGTTTACCTAAATCTCTGTATTGGCTTAACATTCTTGTACACACTTCATGGTCATTCAATATTCCATATGTAATACTCTCTGCCTAAATAATAGGTGGTTTTGTATTGTCTTGATTCCTACAGAGGTAGATCTTATGGAGCACCAGCAACAAATCCAAATAGCACAAAGAGTAGGATTGATATCAGTGCCTAGCTTTAACTTAATTTAGCCTTCATGGAGAAACCGATGATAGATTGATTATATAGACTTGGAAGTTTGAATTAGTAGATAAGAAATTCACAATTATTTATATATTTATAATATAATCTATTGAATTAAAAAGAAATTCAATAAATATGATCAATGGTCTCAAAAGTTATTTTAAATCATTATAATAGATAATATATCTTCAATTTCGAAGACGATTGTACTAATAAATTATATAATTCATTATTTAAACTAGCTCGTGCATTGCACGGGCTATCAACTAGTTCAAAATAAAATGAACAATATCCAAATTTTTACATCAAAATATAAATATGTGAAATTATAAAAAACTCGTGTCCAATTTTCATGTCGGCATAGATGAACTTTTATTTATAATTTTTAATTATAAGTTAATGACAATATACATTAACAATAATATTGATTAAATATTTTGATAATAAAATTTATATTATTCCATTGGAATACAATCTTATACAGTTATACACCAAACCAGAATTGGAAATGTCTAACACATACAAATGCTCATATCCCGAAAATGCCAGGCGAATGCTCAGAATTATAGTTATATTAGCTATAACCCGTGCCTGAAGGCACGGCGTAACAAAAAATTAAATTAAAATTCAAAAAATATTACATTATCTAAAGACACATACCACCAAAACAATTAATACATACTCAATCATCAATACATATACAACTACCAAAATATCGAACTAGTCAGTACTAACTTCATAAAAATTCAGCAAAATTTCCTTTAAAAATAGATATCCAGAAAATTCTAAACCTGTCTACAAAATTTATAATCATCAATACATATCCAAACCACCAAAAAAATCATCATTCCATACTCAAAATCATCATAACCATGTATAATTAGTTAACTTTACAAAATACAAAACACACAAAATACAAACAATCATCAACACATATCTAACCACCAAAACATCAAAGCTAGTACATGCTATTAATTTTAAAAAATTCGAATGTAATTTCCTTTAAAAATAGATATCCAGACAAATATAAACCTGTTTATAAAACTTACAATCATCCATACATATCCAAACAACAAAAAAAAAAAACATCATTCCATACCCAAAATCATCATAACCATGTATAATTAGTTAACTTTACAAAATACGGAACACAAAAAATACATACATGGAGAAATTAATACATACTCAATCATCAACACATCCAACCACCAAAACATCAAGCTTGTCGCTACTAATTTCAAGAAATTTCGGCAGAATTTCCTTTAAAAATAGATATCCAGAAAAATCTAAACATGTTTACAAACTTACAATCATCCATACATATCCAAACCACCAAAAAAACTATCATTCCATACCCAAAATCATCATAACCATGTATAATTAGCTAACTTTACAAAAGACGGAACACAAAGAATACAGACATGTAGAAAATAGAGAAACATGTTGAGCATAAGACCTTTTACTTTATAGCTTACACCAAGTATATTCTTTACAGCTTACACCATGTATCCTTCAATATATACCTGAAAATATTTAAAATTTAAAAATTATCGAAATATGTGAGTCAAAATAAAACAATTGTAAATCCAAACATAAGACCCTTACTTTTACCCCTCAATTATCTAAAAACAAATGAGAACACATATTTCAGTATGTAGGGGGAATGATTTAGATTGATATAAGAAAGAATTTAGAGAGATTGTAACAAGTAATCAATTTATTTAGGAAAAGATATGGACTTACAATCAAATAAAATTTTCTTAATACCATTTCAACAAACAGTTAATTTGGTTAATGATTTAAATCATAAATCTGTATTGGTGGCAAGATAATGGGGGTGTAAAATGCGCTACTATCGTATGAAAAGAGAGACGGAGATTAAACACCCATTGTAAAAAAAATAAATTTAGAATACCCAAAGTTAAACTGAAGTTGTCGTCGACTTTATAAGAAGACTTGTAATGAAATAGATAAGAGTTTTTAACTAAAGCTATTCAAGAACTTAAGTTAAAGATTTCAAAGTATAACTGATACTAATAGTTGATTCACTTGATAAAAATATTTTTAATTTAAACCACAACTCAGTTGATTCATAAATTTAAACCAATCTACTGAAATTAAAAAACATCAAGATTAAAAAATTTTAAAAAGAAAAACGAAACTATTTACAACTTACATTATATGAGTATCAATTTGTCCTAACTCCTAATGAAAGATTTAAAAAAAACATCCAAAAAGTTCTCATGAAGAACAATCGAAAAGAAAAATTAAATCCATAATCACGCATTAAACCCCATTCAAGTAACATATTTGCGATTTCTTCAAAAAGAATAACCAAGAAGAAAAATTAAATCTATAATCACGCATTAAACCCCATAAAAGTTGAACAAAAAACTAAACCCATCCAAATTGGAACCTCGATCCACCGAAATAAATTCAATATACAAAACCCGGAGTCACTCAACCTTTAAAAAACCACTCACTTTAAAAAGAAAACGATAAAAAGTAAAGAATAAGATAAACTACGTTTGCCTTCTCACAAAGGTGTTTGCTTCTAAATCTTTTCACAATAACAAATTAAAAAAAATCTAACTGTACCACTCACTTTAAAATCCAATTTGAATCTTTTACCACAAACTTTTATGTAAAACATTTAAAAATGTAACTTTTATGTAAAACATTCATCAAAAACAGGGGGAATAAAACACGGTTTCCAACCACATATGGGTATTGAAGGTACTCATTTTAATAAAGCTTTTAATACTCATTTTCTGCACCTCCCCTACAAAAGGCTATTTTATTGAAGGTACTTTGAAGACTGGTGATATAAAAGGCTATTTAAATTTTCAAATAACCCTTTATAAGACCTCAACCCGGAGTTCTTTTTAAGGTTAGGTATTTATAACAATTTTTTCGTTACGTCGTGTCTTACTCTCCTTAAACTATAAAGTATTTTTTCAAAAATATAACCATCCAAAATCTTCCGTTCCCAAGCATCACCAAAATCAAGTCAGTAGTGAGACACATTATGTGGACTGATCTTAACAGTAGTAATAACGGTATATCAATTCAATTAAGAGGTAAGGAAAATATAAGTACTGACCATCATTCAGGGTTAACCTAGTATACTTTTTTATGTATATGACTTAACCATTGCTTCAGAAAAGAAATAATAATCTTGATACTTAAAAGTAGTCATTAACACCATGTATACACATAATAATCATTCAATCAAAACAATAAACAGGGCTTACAGAAGCAGAGCAGTAAATACCTTCAAGAATGCCACTAACTTCCAAACACCATGTATTCCTTCAAGAATGCCACTAACTTTTAAACCTTCATTTTCCTGTACCAAATAATGTTGCCAATAAATACAAATAGCAATCAATTTTGAACTTAAATAAATAAAAAAATAACAAAGAAAAAAGCGAGGGCTTATGTAAGAGTATCATAAAGGGTTTGATTCGAGAAAAACTAATGATATTATCATAGCCTAACCAATCTACTGAAATTAAAAAACATCAAGATTAAAAATTTTAAAAAAGAAAAAATAAACTATTTACAACTTATATAATATGAGTACCAATTTGTCCTAACTCCTAATGAAAGATTTAAAAAAAACATCCAAAAAATTCCCATAACAACCGAGAAGAAAAATTAAATCCATAATCATGCATTAAACCACATTCAAGTAACATATTTGCGATTTCTTCAAAAAGAACAACCGAGAAGAAAAATTAAATCCATAATCACGCATTAAACCCCATAAAGGTTGAACAAAAAATCAAACCCATCCAAATTGGAACCTCAATCCACCAAAATAAAGAAAACCACCATTTTAATCAATAGTTCAGCAAACCCATTCAATAAAAAAATGTTTACTTCTCACAAAGGTGTTTGCTTCTAAATCTTTTCGCAATAACAAATTAAAAAAATCTAATAGTACCACTCAGTTTAAAATCCAATTTGAATCTTTTACCACAAACTTTTATGTAAAATATTTAAAAATGTTTTATGTAAAACATTCATCAAAAACAGGGGGGAATAAAACATGGTTTCCAACCACATATGGGTATTGAAGGTACTCATTTAATAAAGCTTTTAATACTCATTTTCTGCACCTCCCCTACAAAAGGCTATTTTATTAAAGGTACTTTGAAGATTGGTGATATAAAAGGATATTTAAATTTTCAAATTACCCTTTATAAGACCTCAACCCGAAGTTCTTTTTAAAGTTAGGTATTTATAACAATTTTTCGTTACGTCGTATCTTACTCTCCTTAAATTATAAAGTATTTTTAAAAAAATATAACCATCCAAAATCTTCCGTTCCCAAGCATCACCAAAATCAAGTCATTTTTTTCTACTTTTTAGTGCTCCAAAGTCGGTATAAGTCATCACCAAAATCAAGTCTATGAATTAAATTGCAAATAAGGCCAGGGCAGTCATTAACACCATGTATTCAGGGCTTCATTTTAGGGCGAGTGGCTTATGAAGAGAGCGATAATATTGAGCAAATGAAAGAATTCTTTCAAGAATGCCACTAACTTCTAGTTTTAGTCCCTTCTAGTTATACAAACTTGTTTACATTCATGGTGAATAGAGAAATTAGATTACACAACTTTGCTTATTCAGTCATCTACAGGGCATTCAACATGGCATTTAACATTAATTTAAGAATTGAGCCAGAACTATTATGGAGGGTATCGATTATCACTGTTTCTCTCTCTCAGTCATCCATAAGTTTGTTAGATATTAGAGGTTGAGTATTTTGTTGAAAGATTAATTTGGTTTGCAAAAGTTAATGGGTGGATTTTAGTAGATTAACTAACGAATCGAACTTATTACCGACCCAGTATGCTCATTGAACTTTTTTTGTAATGTACTACTCAAACATCAAACATGTAATAGTATTTAGTGAAGAAACAGAATCAAACATCAATTAATTAGTGAATTCCATGTAATGGTATTTCTCTCAACCATTTCATCAAACACACATTATGTATAATCCATTCCACTAAAATTTGCATAAGTCGATGAATTTATTACCTGGGAAGGCGTCAATTTGAATACCAAATTAGGCTAAGAACCCATGGACTGACAAATCATTAGATCTTCAGAAATCTTGAAATGCTCCATGTCCGACAGCTTGTAAATTCTTAAGGCTTGCCAATAAATACAAATAGCAATTAAAACAAAGAAAAAGGTGTCATCCCTAAATGAGGAAAACTATTTTCCAATAAATTTTTCTTTCGACCAAAATGAAAAAGACAACATGGAAAAGTTATTTCCAAAATCACATTTGTTAATAACAGAATCATAAGCTTACAAAGTTGATTTAGCAATCACAATAATAACATTTTCCTAAGAAAATCAAATTCTCCTCCTTAGCTGGAGTTATAAACATCTAGGACAAAAATACAAAATTTGCTCAAGTCACTAAAATCATACCTTAATAAATTATTTAATCATCATAAAAAAAATAAAGGGAAATAAATCAAAGCAATTAGAGACAATTAAACTACTTATAACACATGAACCATGTATACAAACAATAAACAAATTAAACATCTCTCATTACCTTTTGATAATTATTCTCGCAAAGAGATGAGAGATGTTCAAGAGAGCTATTGGATAAACTCCACGACTTCCTCTCAAGCGACGTCGCCGTTATCGCACCGGCGAATCGTTCTACTCTACGCCAAGGAGTAGGAGAGAGAGACGATCATGATCGAGGCCAAGGCCACTTCGGTTAACCAACATTATCATAAATCAACTTACCCACCATTAACATACCAAAGATTTACAGTTTATTTAGAAGCTAAAGCGTAAAAGAGATAATGAAGGTTGATATTGTCACAACTCTGCAACAAAAATGCAAAAATATATTTTGTAATTATTCTAACGACATTTAACACTTTCAGGCTACACTTGTTGCTCGACACTATATGTTTACTCAACAACTTAATTAAAACCCATCAAAATTTAAGGATGAAAGCCAATCGTAATCTTAAACAATTGACAAGATCTAAGGTTGATAGAATCCTCGTATTTAAAGTAGGTGGGGAACTTCAAAGACGCAGTTGTATTATACGGCTTTACACTACATCAATTAGAAGTAATCTCTTTATAACCAAGCTTTTGCAAAAGTTATCACCACTGCTTACATGATCATCACATGTTTGATATAATATGAAATCAATCATAATGAAAAAATTAACATTATTAGGATAAGCTGATTTGATAAAAACGGGTATGAATATCAGGAGGCTTCTTATTAGAAATTCTTCGTCTTTCTCAGATGAAAATCAAGAAACCTATTCTATCCTATTTCTAAAGGGAGGGGGAATGAGTTCGGATACCTGATCTTACGGCCAAGCTTGGGCGCCTAGTACCACATAGGCTAACCCTCAACCTCCTCTCTCATATAATTTAAAAATAAAATTATTACTAATGTAATTCTTTTTTCAGATCACAAATATGCATGTTGTAGATATATATGACATAAAAGGGTACTTTGGATGCATCTGTTAAAAGTATTATTCCAACCATAGGGCTCACTACCTGTAAACTTGTTCTGTTTTAAGACATTTATTTTCTTTTGGTTAACTGAAGTGGCCTTGGCTGACAATTCGGCGGGAATGGAAACCGAGTATCAATTAGGCTGCCGGAATAATACACGTCGGAGGTGTCGAGGACAGTGACGCCGGACACGTCGGAGGTGTCGAGGAAAGTGACGCTGCTCTCTATGCTCTGGATCGTAAATCAGGGACTGCGTATGACATTTAGGGTTGGGTATGAGAGATTTGGGGCTGGAATTAGGGCTGGGTATGAGAGATAAGAGATTTAGGGGAGTAAGAGGGTTGGGTAGGAGAGATAAGCACTCTGTGCGTAAGAAGAGAGAGAGAGAGAGAGAGTTTGAAATTTGAATAAGGAGAATGAGAGAGAGCTGCTGACGTTTATTTGGATGGAACATTTATGTATTTCTCTCTCTGCTCTGTTTTATATTATAGATTAGGAGCATCCTACTATAGTGGTCTATAGTCAAGAATACTACATTTATTTATATTCAGATCTCAGATATGTCAAGAATACTGGTCTGCACCCAGACTACATTCATGTTGATGGTGAATGGAAACAGGAAAGGAGCATCCAGTAATAATGTTTTAGAGCAATCGATTTGATTTTAATTCTAGTGGTTGGTGAATTGTAATTGAAGACTTGTGAATTGATATTTGTTGGCTGGGGGTCAAGAATACTTTTCAACACCAGGAGTCCAGGACTGCATTCATCTTGATGGAGAATGGAAATAGGAGGAGCATCTGATAATGTTTTTAGGGCAGTCAATCTGATTGTAATTTTTGTGGTTGGTGAATTGTACAACTGAAGACTCCAATGCTTTTGTATGATGTGTATTGATATTCCGGAGTGGGGTGGGCATACCGGATAACCTCAAGAAGATCATTAGACCAACTCCACAACAAAATTTAAGGAAGAGGAAAACAACTTTCAGAAACTTCTCGAGTCTATCACTCTACCTATTGATATTAGTTTTTTAATTTTGCTTACGTAAAAGAGATGGAAATTTTCATCACCCTGAATAGATGAATTAAAAATAGGGATAATAGAAACAGAGTTTAACCCTTTTCTGAAAATAAAAACTTCATCCTGCAAAGTCCTCAAATGGAAAAGGTAAGTGGTTCCATAATTTTAGGGCAAAAGTTTCCTTCTACGTGAGCATATGTTTCCTGAAGGACATTAAAAATGTGAGCATTTCTAATACCAGTTATGCACATGTTTCCTCCTAAACGTCAAAAACCACTTGTGATCTAAATTTTGTACATATGATTTGAAAAATGTCTTAGGTGCTTTCTGCTATTTCAAGACCTATATGACATACAATAAGTAATAATTCTCACCTTATTGTCCAACATCGTAATACTTCAAGTGCTTGTAAATTTCTAAAGGAGCAGAATAAGTCAGAATTACATACAACTATGTAAAGGAAATATGAAATCAAGAATTTGTTTAACCTTTCTTCCTTGTGAGGCTGCAAAGACATAAATGCTATCCACATATACATAGGTGAGACAACAACCAGCAAGTCTGGAACATATTACTTCCTAGCAATCGGGAGAAGAGAACTCCCAGGAACAGGCAGAGCAAGACCAAACTGAAGTTGAAATTATTAAATCCATTTTTAAAGTAATATAATGGGCCTTCAGTGTCGTACAAATGGCTCTCACCACCTCCTAAGACATCTAAGAGCAGAGAGAGAAAATAGATGATTACCAAATGGTAATTTAAGTGATCATATATATATATTAAGCTATCATGCCGAGAAAGGAAACACAATCATTTTTCTTCTTGATAAGTGATAAACTGAAACAAAATCATACCACAACTCCAATACACAAAATCGCTTGATACTTTCCTGACTTCCCAAACCTCTCTGCAACCCCACCAATTTCAAAACAACCAGGAACCCACACAATCTGATTGATGAAGACATCAGTGATCCAATGTCAAATGCCACTCAAGTAAAAACTGTAACAGCAGGCCAAAATGATTGGAAGTGGGAAAACTGTTTTGAGATACACTTATGTAAGTGAATCATGTTTAACATGGCAATACCCAAAAGAAAAACTCTAAATCATTTATGCTATCCCATCAAAAAAATCCTTGAACATTGTGGTTCTTATATTAAAACTTACTTGAACTCTTAGAGACATTTTGTTAAACAACTTTAAGCCATTGTTAAAATCAATACACAACAATGCTCGCCAGATACTAATGACAATTCAAAAAAATTGAGATACTCTGTAACCAAACATCTGGCATGGGTAGTGGAAAAAAGTAAGGTTATTGTGCTTTAAAATTCAACATACCCAGTTAATAATAATGAGAAAAGTTAACTTACCCACCCAGTCAAAAAACATAAGTTAAGTGTATCGGGTAGCAGCAGGAGTTAACAGATTAATCAGACTGAATCAAATTCAAAATATCACATTATACCCAAATGTAAACAGGTTTAAATATCACATTATACCCAATTCTGAACCGCAGAAGTATAACCAAGAAACATAATTGTAAACATCAAACCAATCAAAAGGAACCCTAAAAAAAAGAAAATTTCAAAAAATTTAGATTCAACCAAATCAAGAACCCCATAAACCCAATAAAGCTAAACCCTCAGACAATGGGTTCTTATTTCTCCTAGAATTTCATACATTTTGTAAGAAACCAAACTGAAATTGAAGAAAAAGAGGGTCAATACATAAAGGAACTAAAATATACCTGTTGAAAAAGGACTAAGCCTCCACCAATGATAAATGCTTTCAAACTGGGCCCCTGAACCACCTCTGAGAAACTCCCTTCGGATTCCTGATCGTTATATTGAGATTTCAGCGAAGCAAGAGGAGAGCCTTTTCTCTGTACTCTTGCAGTGACCCTTTACCTTGAACTGCCCTGAGAAGTAACCAACATGGAGAAGGCGGGAGACCCCAAATACCTGATCCCATAATCAGAGCAATACATAATATAGTTTAGTTCCTTTATGTATTCGACGTGGACCGAGGAAGAGGAGAGCCAAGAGGAGAAGGTCTTAGACTTCGTGTGCCGCGAGGAGAGCCAAGGGAAGTCGATCAGCACGACGTGTGCCGTGTGTCGATCTCGTGTTTCTCTCCCTTTAACTTCTTCTGCTTCGCGTTTGTGGTTTTTGTTTGTGTTTTTGAAGCTCCGTGTTATATCTCAGCCGTGTGTGCAAGAAGAGAGAGAGAGAGAGAGAGAGAGAGAGAGGCCTAGAGGGTTTGAAATTTGAAATGAGGGGAATGAGAGAGCTGCTAACGTGGGGACGTGACATTTGTTTATTTTCTCTCTCTCTCTCCTCTGTTTTTATAGATATAGATTTTTATTTTTTATAATAATTTTAAATTATAAAATTATATAAAAATTGTTCCTTTTGTCACAAAAAGATGATTAAAATTATAAAAAAAAATTAATCACACGATGACACGTGTAATTAAAGATGATTAAAAATATATAATTTACACACACGTGTCATCAGAGCTATTTTTGAGATTTTGGTGGTCTATGACAAAAAATAAAAAAGAGATCTTTTTCGAATCATTATCTTCACCAAAAAATAAATAAATAAAAAATATAAATTGTATTCAAAAAAATACATTTTCAGAGTTTAAAACATAATAATTTGACCACAACAAAATATACGAGAACTTCAACTACATCAAAATATATGAGAAGTTCGAATATAACAAAATATATGAGAATACATTCGTTAAAAGATAATTTTTCTGAGCATCTCCAGCCTAGACTATCTGATGGACTATATTTAGTTCATATAGTCTTCCATCTTTTCCAAAGGATTGACTAAAGATTGATTATAATATAAAAAGATTAAAATAATCATGAATTCAAAAAAGCTCCAATCTCCTTCCACTCTCCCATTTAAATATAATTAAAATTATAGTCAGCCAACTATCGAGTTCCTAGATTTATTTTTTGTTGGTGCTTCAAATATAGTCATGGATTATATTTAGTTTTTCTTCTTGGAGTCAGAAGAGAAATCTTAGACTAAATATAGTCTAAGATTGTGTTGCTGGAGTTGCTTTTAATATTTCTAAAGTAAAAAAAATTCAATTAAATATTTAAAATTCTATATATATAATATACTTCCAGTACTGTTAAAGTTTGCCGCCCCGCCTGTAAGGCAGCAAAATACGGCAGAGAGCTATTTTTCTGTTTATTTATTCATCCGTATCAATCCGTTATTATGAACACTATTTTATTATTTTTTAAAATTCTGAATAATATTGAAATTATTTATAAAATTATGAATAATATTGAGATATGAGACACTGCGTCTGGTTCGAATTTTATAAATAATTATATATTCTTTTAACTATAATAAAATTTCTTTAGATAGTAATAAATATGAGCGCTATACCACACACAAAGTGAAGTAAAGATAGATCATAAAATTTGATATTTATGTAAATAATATTCAAAAAATCAAAAGAATGATATACATTGATTTATCCATATTTCAAGTAAAGTTAATTTTTTTTTTTATTAAAATAACTTTTATATTTAGAACAGAAGAAGTTACATATAATTTTTTTTTATAAATCTTGAGGAGTATAAATTTATAAAATTGATATTTTTACATATATTTTTGATATTTTATATAGTCTATTTTTATATACGGGAAAAAATAAGTCTCATTTTAATATAGAAAAGAATTATTTGAAAATATTAAAATTTTATGCGTAGATAATGATGTCCTAAATTAAAATAAAATTTTAAAAGAGATTAGATACAGACTGGAAGCATGTACGTATAGAGAGATATAGATGGAGATTAGATATAGAGGGGGGATGTAGAGAAGAGAGTTGTGTGTCAGAGAGTTGTACTTTGGGATTAAGATATGCAATCAAATCAAGATACTAGAGACACAAGTGATGGATGAAATGAAAGGGACAAAGAGAGAGAAATGGCGAAGGGACATAAGCGTGGCAATGCATTGGCCCAAGGAACATGTTTTCATTTCTCTACTCATAAATACGGATCGAGTTAGTATAAAATTTATTTTTAATTTGTTTCATTAATTGGTAATAAAATATTAATATTTTTTATTAATTAATTGATCAATTTATTCAAAAATAAATTTCATACTAATCACTAACTACATATTTATTTTAAATGAAATTATTAATAAGATATATAATTTAAAATAATTTTACATAATATTAGCCAAGTGTTGAAGTGGAAAAGGGTTTAGTAAATAAGGGGAGCTAGCTCTACGTACGTAGACAATTGAAGATGATGAAAAAGCTAATATGAGTTCAGTTGAGTTTCAAAATCGTCAACTTCATAATGATATAATTGTGTAATGGGTAAATAAGTGTGAGGTTTCTAATTTAACCAATAATCATCATCTCCAACATATGTAGACATTGCTGTTGTACTGCATTGCAGTTATATTTCTTGACAATGCCTAAAGGTGCAACATGACATTATTATCTTGGCTTAATCTTTTGAAAAAGACCTGTTTTTTATTTTATTTTTTTAGCCTTGTCATCATTTTAAAGCAAAAGACAATAGGAAAATCATGAAAATGTCATTATTTTCCATAGCTAAAGTTATATATTAATGCTAATCTAATCACATGATTATTTGAATACAATGCCCGTCTTATCAAGAGTGTGAACATGCAGGTGTCAAAAGGGTTCCTACTTCTGAGGATTTGTTTGTAAGTGTTGGGATTTATGACTCATAACTGAGAAATTTTTGAAAAAGGCCAAGTGCGAAGTGAAATGGAGCATTGGCCCGTCAGGTGTTGAGGGGGTATTGATGCGAAGTTTGAGATTGTTAGTGCGGTTTGTATGATTTCGATTCTAATTTAATTTCTTGTTCAACCCTACTTGTTGACAATATCCAAGTGTTTTTGTACATAATTTTATATATTTATTATTGTATATTTACATATATTTCCAAAAACTATTCTTATAATGTATGACATTCATTTTAAGCATTGTAAAACTTTAATTTTTTTTTTATTTTAAATGTCCTTACCAATTATTATTTTAAATTCATTTTTGTAGTATTTTGTTAGCCTATTCTTTTGACTTTAAAATTTGTATACTAATCAATAATGCGTAGGTAAATTAAGTATAATCAGTTTTTTGTCATTTACATTCTCTTCATCATAAATGCTTTCCTAATTTTATCATATCACTGTTATTAGAGCTCTAAACGAATTGGACCCCATTAATTATTTTTTTGCCCACGCTCAAGCACATTTAAAAGTTGAAAAGAGTAGTCAAGTTGAGTTTGGAATGAAGTTTTATATTTCATGTATGAACTTCACTCGAACAGAAAATATGTAGATTTTAGTTAAATTTAAGTTTGAGCTATTTATATTTTCAATATAAAAATTATAATTAACTAATTAAGAATTCTTAATCAAATCAAATTTAAATCAACAACCAAACCAATATATTCCACTTTGAGTTGAACTTGAATCGAAATAAGTCATTTTTAACTTAATCGAGTCGGACTTGCAAACATGATTCATCTACACTACACATTTACCCATTCTAAATATTATTTCACCTTATATTCGAATACAACTGTACAAAAAGATTTTATTTTATAATTCCTTACATAAAGATTCAAAAAAATATCAGATCCTCGCCTGCACAAATAAATTATTGGTAAAATTTTAAAACCGTAACTATAATTTCTTTCATGTATACGTATGCATATATCTATTTGAGATTCAACGGTACTAATATCACATAAAAAAGACTTACATATATAATACGGACTTCTGTCTAACATGTGAGGCCCATAAATATACACGTGTGTATGCGAGGATTATGTGAGCCATAAGTAGCATTATTTTTTGAGATTGAAACCGAAAACTGAATCAGTGTATGTGTCCGAGTCAGCAGTAGTCTTTCAAGTATCATGTTACCACTTAAAGCCTGTATCCAAAGCCAGGGCCCAGGCCCTAACCCCGCCCTTCCCCGCCGTAGTTGCAGAGTGGGAAGCCTGCACTGCGAAAAACAAATTTAAAAACAATTATAATTATATATATATATATATATATATATATATATATATATATATAGTATATACGGGAGTACTTTTGCTATACTATATTTGTCCTCGGTATAAATAGGTAAATACAATACAATCACCCTTTGTGGCCCCCTTTTTCTGTTTCAATTCTCATTCTCTATCTCTCTCTGTTTTGTATCTTATCGGTCTTCAGTTACTAGCTCACTTATATACATACAAATCATATACATACACAAAATGTCGTCGTCGTCGTCGGCATCTTCTTCGTCGGAAGATGGCGGTGGAAATGGCGGTGGGGGTGACTACGGCGGCCCGTCCACCACTCGTCGGCGTATCAGCAACGGAGTTTGGCCGGAGCCATTCGTCGAAGCTCTGGCTACTCAAGTCGCCATTGACGCTTCTCAATCCGATGGCCGCCTCGCCGCTGCTCCTGCTCTATCCAATCTCTTTCAGGTTCATTTTTCTTCGTATAAATAACGAATTCATATATTTTTGTATTATTACACGTGATTTTGATGGAGATGAAAAATTTGTTTGTTAGAATATACGAATTAGTAAAACTTGGACATGATAAATGAATGAATAATAGGACAAGTTTAGAGGTTCCAGTTTGTATAGCAGGTTTAAGTATCCCAGTAAATGATGCGGTATGATCTTCCAAATCTTTGACCAAATCACTATTCACATCCCATTTATTATTATTATTATTATATTATTTGGTTAGAGGGTACTATTTGACATACTAGTTGGGAGTAAATTGTACTTTGAGCAATCTAAGGAGAAAGACAGGAAGGAAAAAGGAGGGATGTCTTCTCAATGAGTCCTTTTATTTGGCTCATCTTCAAAAAGAATATGAATATGTGGGGGAAAAAATGAATGTCCTTTTCAAATCCTTTCCCTTAGGTTTTTGCTTTGTTTGGCAAAAATGCAGTAGGGGCAGGGGCCTTCTATCGTTATCAGATAAGCAGTATCCTACTTCTGGGCCCTCTTCTCTTTTGGGTAAATACTTACTAGACAAGAAGAGAAGAGAAGAAAGAGTATTTGTTAGCATGAAAAGGGTTCTTTTGGTTTTTTGAATTCCTTTCCCTTTCTTTGCTTCTTCTTTTGGACACCTCTCTCTCCTCTCTACAAATCATTTATTACTTTTTTGACTACACTTTTCTCCATTTTTCCTCTCTGCATTGATCAAAGTAACTTGGTATAAAATTGAACGATTAACGTGTAAATGATTAGTATATCTTAATAAATTAAATTATTTGAGTCATCTAAATTTTAAAAACTATATGGTAACTAAAAAGTATAAAAATTTGAATGATTTTAAATTAAAAATTTCAATTTTAAGTACAAAAATATTTCAAATTGATTTTTCAAAATTTAATAATAATCTTAAAATTTGGAATGGTGGGAGTACAATATTTATAGAAGTTTCATAGATTTAAATTTTTCGTTAAGAGGCAACTCTTTATAATTTAGAATTTATATCTTTCTCTTACTGGTTAAAAGACGATAAGAGTCGAACAAAATTAATTTACCAAACAACTATACCTTTTACCAAATGTACCTTTTATTGAATTACATAGATGTGAAACTGGTATTAAGATGTAAACATACACTACCTTAATGTGCAAAAAATAATATTAAAATACAAAATTGTATCTTGAGTTTATCATTTTATAGAGATATAGTATCTAATTTTATAATATAGCAAATAACTACATGGTACAATTATAAGTGTAAAATCTTACTTTTAAAGATATAATTAGCAAAATTTACCCAAAAGTATAATTTTTCACTATTAATTGTATGACGATTATAAAATCAGGTATCATATCTTCATAAAGTGATAATCATAATACAATTTTATATTTTAGTCAAAAATAAAAATAAAATTATAGTTGCAGTTAGTAGTAGTAGAGAGTTTGAAAATGTGGAAAGATAGTTTTGACACCTTTTTACTTGGGAGTGTTGTTGTAAAGAGAAGAAGCTGGCTAATACTTGTGTAGGTTCAGTTTGCACTGCTCTCCAAGCTATAAAGCTAGCTTACTTGCTCCAGTCTGTCAACAACAACAACAGGTCTTGCTACATTTTTATACTTCTCTGATTAGACCATAAAAATTGGCAGAAAAAGTTACTGCAAACATAGTCACCCTACCTCACATTTGAGTCAATAGTCAAACTTCTAGTGGAAAAACTTGTTATCTGTTCAGTTTTCTAGTCATATAATAATTATTTATTTATTCTCTTTCCTTCCTTCACTCTATCATCTTTGCTTTTTCTATACTAATTGAAGGTAAACCATGGGATTTGAAAATTTTAACATATACAATACTTGACTTTATAGATTCATTCAAATTTATGATGATTATTATCTATTATCAGTTAGTTTTGTGCTTTAATATTTTTCCTGTTGAATTAATGTATACCATTACAATCCGCCTTTTGGGTCATTTTAAATGCCCTCATGCTTGAAAGAAGTAGATGTACAACGTTAAATTGATCTTCGTCTAGTTTCATAATGCACTTTATCAAAATTTCAGAATAGTATATTCCCGCACTTGCTCAGAAAGAAACTTGTAGGTAACTAGATATAAACTGTCTAATTTATGTAGATAAAGTATTTGTAAAACATAAATAAACTAGCCAACTTCTATCTAGATATCTAACACTACTCTACTCAAAACCATAAAAGCTCTTTTACAAATGCCTTATTTTATACTATTCTTTAGTGTATGGGGGGAAGCCACCTATAGTGGGACCCTTAGAGTAATTTTAAAATCTCTTAGTTTCAATAAGTATATTTGTTTTTTACATTTCACCTAGATTTATCTAATTTTGGTTTTAAAATACTAGTTTATTAACTTAAAGTTGTGGCAAGTTTATGCTCCATTTGGGACACGCATCATTCTTTTTTGGGCCAAACCAAATTACAGATTATGGGGCAAGTATTTAGGGTCACACATAAAAAATTAGTAAATAGGAGAGTCGTATCATGGTAGGAAATGTTGTTAATTGTACTTGCAAAATCAGGGGACTGGCTTTGGGGGTTCTTAATAATCATTGAAATGGCAGTGGAAAAAATGGGGGTCAAATCCAGCATGTGTTGTGTAGTGACAGTAAAGCACATGGAGCCCCCTCCCCAATGCTGGCTGCTGCTTTTCAAAACCCCATGCCTTCTTCTTGTCACTTCAGGAGAAAAGGTCCTCTATTATTAAAGAACTTCGAATTTTTTTTCTTTCCTATTTTTGGCTTTTTACAAAAATCATTATTTAGTTAAAAGAAAGAATCTACTATTTTGTTCTCCTTTTCTTCCCTTGTGTGTGGCTTTTGTTTTAACTTTTAACTAGTACTCTACATTTTCCCTTGATTAGTGTATAATTAAATTTGTTTGTTACAAGTCTCTTGGAAAGTAGAAACCCAGATAAAGGGAAAGAGGAAACAGGGAATTGTTATGGATATGATTTCAGGGTCCTCAGTCTCTTGGAGGTTTATGAGAGTAACTCATAAATTGGTCCAAACTTACTTATAAATCATTTGTGAATTTGGGTTTTTACAAGTGATTTCATCTTACAAACCATTCCATTTGAGTCATATACTAGTTGTTTATTTTACAAGTTATTATTATCCAAATGTTTTCATAACTTATTTTACAAATTTTCAAGTCATGCTTTAATTTGTCACTTTTATTTTGACTTAAATATGGTGTTAACTAAATATAAATATATCCCATACACACTCTTTACAATAAACTTTTATATCTGGAGTAAGGAAGACTGGAGTCAAAAGAGAGAGCAGCCCAGAAGAAGTTGGGAGAGGGTGAAGATGTTAGTAACCTCAAAAGGAAATTATATATATATTTAAATGAACTTATCTTGCAGTAATTGATTTGTCAAGGCTAAGACTTTTGTACTTATGTCCTTAAGACAATTATGCCCTCCGATATGGTCTTTCAGAGTTAATAATGACAACACTTAGGGATCTGATGGCTGACCAGTATATCTTAAAGCAAAGACTACAAAAAAGATATACACAACTAACCAAACCTGAACGCTTCTAACTCTCTCTCTTTTAGAACTATGAAAATGATGAAAAACAGAACTTAAATAATAATGAATACTAAGATGCTTGAGAAATTGAGTGATTATGAAGGCTGCCCCCTCCTATCTATTTATAGGAGAGTTGGTGACCATTTGGAAGGGTGTCTAGCCCTTTGAAAAGGCATAGGATGCCACTGAAAAGGCATATATGACATCCATTGGTCAAAACGACGTAGTTTTGATCATATGCAGTATAGGCGCGTCCATTCGGACATGTAAAACGACGTAGTTTTAATATTCACTGAACCAAAACTACGTAGTTTTACTTTAGTAGAAAAGGCGCGACCAAAACGACGTAGTTTTGGGCCGCTTATTCAAATATATCGATATCTGGATTCCTCAAAAGCTATTACAGTTTTGATTATACCGCTTCTTAAAACGATTACGCTTTTGATAATATAATAAATACAAATGTTCAAAAGCATAATACAGTTTTGATAATAGAATTAAATAAATAGAATTTAAATAAATTTTAATTAAAAATTTTAAAATTTTGTCTAAAAAGATATATGAGAGCTACAAGCCAATGAGCCACGAGCCACCAAAGCCATGCCAAGATGTGGGTTTGAACCTAGCCTGGCTAGGGTCTCTCCCTTCCATTAAAAGTGGGTGCCTTTAAAACCAAACCCAAGAAAGACTTTCCTCAGATATAAACATATAAAATATTTAATTCACTAACCCATATGAGAATTTTGCTTTTTCCCACATATATTTATTATCTTTTATTATGATCTTTGGGAGTTAATATCTCATTCATTACTCCATGGATTTGAGTTTCCAAATACTTAATTTAATCTACTCATGGAGTAGAACACATTAATATATTAAAACATTAAAATTAATTAATGACACTTATATTAATTTAGGCTCAAATTCCAACAGAAGATTCCTCATTGCTTTTAAAGAGACATCCTTTCTTGGAAATGAAAGAGTGTGGAGATGTTAGTATTTTATAAGCTTTTAAAGAAAGTATATACTCATATAACAGTAGTAGGAATATGATATGGACCACAACTAGGTTGGGGTAGAAGGTATTTGTCTTATTTGGTCTCCCTATTAAAAACACATCTTACTTCCAAATACATGGTCCTCTTAGGAGGAGTATATATATATGAGTATCAAGTATAGGATCCTTAAAAGTTAGTAACTGGAATGCAAGTCTACCCCACACTCCTGACGTGGGGTTCAAATTCTATATGTTTCCTTCTATTATGAATGTAATGTTTAGTGGACCAAAAGGAAAATAATATTTCTAATTCAGACACAAATATAAAGCACTTAATATATACACATGGTACAATTTACTACTATCCCCCTTGGTTAGTTAGAGGGCAATAGTGCGTAGGGCATCATTTCAGCAGCTGATAAACTGTCTGAGAAACATATTTCCTTTTTCATATATATATATATGTATATACGAACCAGTAAGTATTTATTTTTTTAAATATTTTTTTGAAAACCTATATTATTAGGATTCAATTTTAGAAATTCATTTCATCTAAGGGCATAATAGGGAAATGGAGAGAAGTGACTAAGGGGAACATCTCGTTAAATGAGCCCGTTTACTAGTTCTTGCTACTTCCATATCCTCCAGATCTTTGTCTTACAAAAATGCTATTCATCTTTCCTATTTCAAAACTAGTAAACTATTGTTAATACACGGTAGAATTAAGTATTTCAATATTTACACTCGAAATAAAAAAGTGCAACTGAAAATATCAGCTCCTTTTATCTTGTCTTATCTTTATATTGTAGCTACACCCAAATATAAAGAGAGACCATCTAATTAATTTAAATTTTTGTTAATTCTACTTTATAATATTAGTACTAATAATCAAAGGAACACATTAGAATATGCAATTATAGGGTAGTATTGTTAGTACTTGCACTTTACCTTATCTTCTTCTGACCTAAATTGGAACTTTAAAAGGAGATGTAAGTCTCTTTTTTATCTCTCCCTGGATATATATGTTTTATGCCACAACCAACCAGTAGCATTAAAAAGACTGTACAGTAAGACAGTCTAATCCATGCCATAACCTCCTGCTGCCTACTGGTACCTATATCTCACTCCCCTATACCCCTATTTGTTTACTAGACCTGAGTCCTCACTGACTCATTACATCTCTCTCTTTCCTCTTTCATTTTCTCCACTTTTGTGGGCTCTCTACTATCTCCTGAAGGCCTGCTGACATGACTTCAGCCTCAAAACGCATTAATTTTTAGTGTTTTAAATAATGTGTAATGCGCGTGCATGGTTCTTCTTTAACGGTCTTTAATGTGAAGCCTGCATTAGTCTCTTGGGTATTGCACCCAATAGGGTTTTACTCATTAGTTTTTGTAGGAGTAGAGACAAGAATTCTTGCAGTAAAGTTGTTTTCTTTTAAAAATCGAGTAATATTGTTTTCTAGCATTATATTGAGGTATCCTGTTATTTAGGAGTTCATCATTGTGAAATAGAAGGTTAAAAATGATGAAAAATCTAAGCTTATTGCCATTTTGTTGCTTGCAGTTGAACTAGTGTAGATGCACAGCCTTGTTACTTTACACCGGCTTATGCTTAATTTACTGAGTTTTATGTTTTATTCTTTTGTTTAACTCTTCTTGTGATTATTGAAGAGGTTTTTAGAATAAAAATGACCTTGAATCAAGTGTGTTGGCTCATTTGCATATTTTTGGAGTAGGGCTACAGATGATGATAGTATTTTGACTAGAACCCGTGTACTCCTGAAATTTCTTTTCAAACATATATTAATGCCCACTAGTTGTTTGTTTGTTATGTTTTCTTTCCTTGAAATACGTTCCTTTCTTTTAAGCTGTTCTGTTATCATTCTAAGGGGACCCCCAACCCTTGAAAATTTTAGAATAAAGTCTTACGAACTGCAAATCTGATCTAGTGTTGCATAAATACCTGAGATTTATAACTCCCTGCTATCTGTTATCAGAATATAGATTCATTCTGTTATTGTAATTCAAACTTCCTGTATTTTAAATTCAAACTTCCTTGTATTCAGCAATTGGTTAAGTTTCCTTAACCCTACACGTACAGCTCACTTTATCAAAGAAAAGAGCAGGGCTTCATTACGTTTTGTAGAATTCTCTATATGGTATCAGAGCATCTCAAAATTCTCTCCATTAATTTTTCTCTTCCATTTTTATTCCTTTTTTTTTCATCCAACCACAACATGACCACCTACATCTCATGGAAACTTCAATTTCAAACTCTATTCATTGGATATTGGATATGACCTCATTGGGTATATCAATGGATCTACACCATGTCCTCCGGACACCATCACTGCCAACAACATAACAGTAACAAATCATTCTCACAAACTCTGGATTCGCCAGGATCAACTACTGCTCAATGCCTTGATTGGTCTTTTGAACATAGCGGAAGTAAACTTAATTGAACATGCATCATCCTTATTTTAGAAGGGACTGATGTAAAACAAATGATTATGTTGAATGATATCAAAATTAGTTGACAAGTTAATAATGTACGGAAGTACTTATGCATGTTACTTTTGAAGACCTTCATTCTGAACATAAATTAAAGCGCATTTAAACAACTTCAAGCAAAGGGAACTTGTAACATAAATACACATTAGTGATTTAAGATAGTCCTATTAAAATTTTAACCACCATTCAGAAAATTTATAAATGTACTATAAAAAATGTCAACCAACGCATCATTGAAGTGAATAAATGATGCAAAAGTGTGTATTCATTTTTGTATTTACTAAAAAAATTTGCAGGTTTTATTAGGTTGCAGTAGCCAACCTGGGATGATATGGATTTTGATATTGATAATGCAGCTAACTGCTATTAATTCAGTATACTAAACTTGTGCAAACTTGATAATAAAAATTAGGCTGTTTGCATGCAGGTATGTTCTACTTGGCGAGCAGTGTCGCGGTCAGATCTTCTATGGCAAAACCTCAGTCGTCGCATCTGGCATTGCAACAGCCTCCGCCATGATTCTTGGTATGAGGAATATATATACCACCACCGTGCATCCCATAACTTCCGTGTTGCAAGATATGTATACACCACCCTTCATGACTTTGTCCCAACAGATGACAATAACAACAATGATAACGTATATGCATGCCTTGCCTTGCGGTATTTAACTACCACCTTGCAGCTGGCTTTTCTGATGGCTCAGTTCGCCTATTCCACCTCCCCAATAGGCTACACATTTCCACTATCCATCCCCAACATCGTGATCGTCTAGGCCCCTTTTCACCTGCAGTGTCGGGGATCATTCTATCCGAGTCCCTGGTTGTCTTTGCCTCCCTTGACGGTGACATCCACGTGGCAATGATCGACAATGCCGCCCCACCCCGTAGAGCCCACTTGGGTGATGTAGTCAACGACGGAGCTTTGGTGGACTTTAATGGTTGTAACCGGTGGTGGGTCGGTCTCTATGCAGGTGCTTGAACACAAGTATTAGTTATATACCATTATTATCAAAGTTTTCGACGACTTAGTTGCTTCTTGCTCAAGTAATGCTAATAGTTGTGTAAACAAGTAAATGTTGCAAGTTTTATTTATTTTAATTTATAATCCTAATTATTGAATTAACATTTTCTACTAATTATTCTTGTTCAGGTGTTCCGGGTCGTGCTTTTCATGTGTGGAATAGTGAAGAGCTAGTTTTCATCGGTGGCACATTAACAGACCCCGAAGCCGTAAGGGGTTGGCATTTACTCACGGAGTTGACTGAGCTCATAGGCCAAGTGAGAGTGACAAGTCAAGAATTGGCGGTGGCATGTACGGGTGATAGGGTTATCGTATTCGATTTGGGAAACCAAGTGATAGTATTGGGAGAGGAAGAGTTCCCCAGAGGGCTCATGGTGGGCTCTTTGGATGCTAGGCACGAGGAGTTGGTTCTAGTGGACCGTCGTGGATCCGTGCGAAGGGTGGGGACTTTGGAGGAGGTGTGTAGATTTAACGTACCGGGAGTATCACAGAGGGCCGTTTTGGGGTGCATGAACGGCGGGTACGCGTTAATGTGTGTAGGCGGAGTTATTAGAGCGTGGGAGGTTGAGCATGGGGAGTTTTTGTATACTTTGAGAGAGAGAATAGGGGTAACAAATGCTCTGGTTGCAGATGAAAGATACTTAGCAGCTTGTTCTAGTGACAACACTATTCACCTATGGGACTTTGGACCCCAACAATAGCTAGCTATAGATTTTTAGTCCATATTGATTGGTAGTCGTTAAAAAGGAAAAGCTGTTTTTTATTTGGCATTGGCATTGGCATTGGCATTGGCATTGGAGGGGAGTTATTATGCTTTTCCATCATTGGGGGATAATTTTACTACATTTTGAAGTTGGGTTGAAGTAGGGGACCAGAGATGGGTTTTGGGACTAAAATGGCTGACCTCAAGCAAGTGTACTTCTTATTGACTTAGGCTTTTATGATCTTTATTAGTTTTGATGTTTTGGGGACCTTTTGACTTTTTAGTGAGTTGGAAGGACTTTTGTATCTTTCCACTAGTGTTGTTTAGTTTGATAAAGACAGAGAGTGGTCCCTCTCTATGGTCTCATGCTGGCTTTTCTGTCTGTACCATTGTATAATTTTATACTAATGGGGGTACCTCAGGCATTTTAAGGTTCCTAGGCTGACTAGGTAGCACCTGTTTGTTTTATCTTATTCTGGTGCATTATATTTATTTATGTTATTCAGATTGTTCTTTCTTTTAGTAAAAGTATGCCCACTTTTGTTTACAGCAGCATATACACTCTTATTATCTTGGTGTCAATTTTCCACTTTTAACCTTTGTTTTCTTTTCGCTTTTTCTTTCTGATTAAATAATAGACTACTTGTGAAATAAAATGGTCCTAAATGATAATAAATTAGTGTATATGTTCTTGTCTAAGTAAAATGAAAAGAAACAATTTGAAAACCGATTCGTATTCATTTCATTAAAAAGTTTGATTCGAAATTTGACTGAAATATAAATAAAGTCAAATATGAAAGACATTTTAAAGTTCGATAAATTACTCGAACCTCCTCAAATTATAATTTTATTGACACTTGGATCATATTCGTTAGAAAAGTTCAAACTATTTCGGGTTCGATTTAGAATCGTGTTCGAATTTTCGGTGGTAAATGAAATTTCAATCAAACTTTATTTTATCTTTCGATAAATTTTGTGAACCAAATCGAAAGAACTCAATCTCGGATCGATTCGATTAGATTTTACACACTTATTCTTATCCCACCTATTATTTTTTGAAACAAACTTGTCCTACAGCCTTGTTTGCAAAAACACATCTTTAGTATTGTACTATTTATTTTAATTTAATATTATTTTAGACTATTTAATCTTTTGATGAATTTTATTTGTCACTTAATGTGAATAGCTCCATAAAGTCAATGTGAAGAAGGGACTGTTAATTTCACATTTATCATGAGATTATCATAAAAATCTTTAAGAATAACAAAAAAATAGTCTATTAATCTCCCATGAAATAAAATAGTTAAAAAATAATAGTAAATTAAGATAAATAGTTTAATTCTACACATGTTTTTTACAACAAGACATGTCCTACGAGTATTATTATTGAAATGATTCCTATTATGGACAAGAGTTCTATTGAATGAAGCCTTAAAAGAAAATACTGAAATAATTATGAGAAATGAAATATATTGCAAAAAGTTTATGCTGATATAAGAAAACTTGTAGAATTAACATAATAACTAGTAAAATAGTCATTCCCTGAAAATATCAAATACATTCATCGTATTCGTTCTCAAGTATATTTTGCACATAATTTGGGAAATAGGCCTCAAGTATATTTTGCGCATCCCTCAAATTAAAATATTAAATAATATTAAATATTTACTAATAATAAACTTTAAATTAAAATATTAAATAATATTAATATTTATTAATTTATTAATAATATTCATAATTTATTATTAATATTTACTAATAATATTTATAATTAATATTATTTAATATTAATATTATTAAATATTTTAATTTAAAATTTACTATTAATATTTATTAATAATATTCATAATTAATATTATTACTAATTTACTAATAATATTAATAGGAAAAGGGCAAGGAAAAGGGATGCGACAGAAAAGGAAAAGGGACCAAGGCCTATCACTACAGCCTATAGGGTGGGTTTTTTTTTTAAATCTCAACCTTACATTATACTGATCAACGTTTACAAGCTTAGTTGGTTACAAGCTTAGTTGTTCAAATATTGTCCAGGCAACCGGTTGCCATGGATTAATTTTATATATATATATATATATATATATATATATAATCCCATCCACAGCCAGAGCAACCCATTTTTTGACCGGTTGAATTTTTTCATCTGGCAAGAAATTTCAATTGGTAAAAAAAGAAGTTTATATATATATATATATATATATATATATATATATATAACATCCAACAAAATAGATACTGTAATACAAAAAAACAACAAATATTCAACAAACAGTATAAATTTCATGTTTCTATAAATATATAAGTCAAAAACAATTTAATCATAGATAATTAAAACCACACAAGTTATAAAGGTGGAGACAATCCCCGAGAATCGGAGTATCCAATGTGGGGATGCGGCAGTTCAAAGAATACTGCTTCCTAGGTAGTTTGCAACTATTTATGCTTAATAATCTTGCAGGTATGGGCAAACAGGAAAAGTTCATGAGTTTTCACACTAAGGTTGATGGGATGTCCATCATGGTTGGACGATTCCCTTTCTCACAAGCATGTTATACACCCTGTCCACCTTGTTTGGATCAACATTGAACAGGCCATGTGCATCTGATTTTTGAGAAATCCTACCTTTCTAACCTCTATTGACATGGTCTCCAGCATCTTCAGATAATGTGCAGGGAGGATCCTGATTTCGCAGCACAACCGTTTCTCCTGCATGTAGATATCACAGTATATTTTAAGGACAGGCAATCAAGCTCTAAAAGAAACACTGAACGTTTATTTACTGTATCCGTTTTTCTATTTGCATTTTGCTCTCCGACAGTAATCATGTAAAGTAACCTTTATAAAAGACAATTTTATTACTACATAGGATAGGAATGTAAAAAGTTCCCCCAACAAAGAGTGATCTTAAGTTCAACAAGTGGAAACTGTGTACTAAATACTTACAGCTTCAGAGAGTAAATCAGCCCGTGGAAGTTTATTGATAATCCAATCATCTAAACCTGCCCCCATAACACCTCCCCTGGGGCTGCTGTCTAGTTCACCTTTAAGATGACTCGCCCTCTGCAAGAATTTACCACTTGGGCCAGTTTGAGAACTGTCCTTGGCCTTAAGGGCATTTTCCTCAGCTTCTCGCTTTTTCTTCTGTTCAATATACCTTTGAGCCTCAACAGATGTGCGGCAGCCAGCAGCTTGAGCTTCCTGCAAGAAAAATTCCTATCTAAATGCTACAACTGTGAAGAACAAATTACAGGTTTGAGAAACAAAACATATATGAGCTGTAAGAAATGTTCTTAAATTCACCGCACAGATTTATAATGATTCACAGCTTAAGCCGCTGAAAGGCTAAACAAATTGTTAATGATATTTTTCTTGGAAAATTTCAAATAGTAAATCCCAATAAATCTATCAATTGGCATTATGAACCAGTTATTGCTCATTACTCGATCTGAGCTGATTATAATGAGCAAGTAGATTGTGGTCAAGTGGTTCCAGTGTAAAGGGTTTACCCCGAGTCCTTTCCGAAAATTGAATGTTTCATTTTACTAGGGTTATGATTTGATAAAATCTGACTCGTACTCTATAAGAATAACATAACCTACTTGCCAATCATGTATAAAACAGGAACATTTCCCTGAGTACTTGTTATTTTTAAACAAGTATAAATTAAACAGCACCAAGCACAAACTGCATTTAACTTATAATAAGACAGGCACATAAGCAAATAGTCAAGAACAAAGGAAGGAAAAAATTCTGGGTAGACTAGCTTGCAGAGCCTATACATAATTCAGATGATCAATTTTTTGGTATTTAGTATATTTTGTTAGCTTAAAAAGCTTGTGCTAGGCCTTACTTTCCAGAATTCTATGAGTTAACGAAGTTCCTGAATTGGTAAGGTAATTAAATATATTAGAATGGATAATGGTTGGACAAATAAAGTATATTGAGCCAAAGTCCCAGGCATGCATCGAACCTGAAGATCTTGTATTCCTGTCCGAATCCGGTGCTCTTCAATAAGAGTTTTCAGCAATTCTGCATGTTCCTCTTTTGAATGGAATCGCATGAACACTCTGAAACGCTGACATATTTCCCTCTCTTCAAGTGAGAGATCCTTCTCAAAAGGATCAGAGTATAGTAAATTTCTATCCAATATGAAATCCTTCCTGCGTTTCCTCTCATCAAGCCTGTCAAAGATTCCCAATAACAACAAAATAAATAAAACATATATGTCAGAAAAACAGAAAAAAGTTTCAGACAGTACTTCAAGAATATCTTACAAAGTATCACATATATCCACTGTCAATGGTTTGAAAGTGAATAAATAGTGAATAAGTAAATACATGCACCAGAAGAAGCATCTTTTGACTGAATATATATCAACAAAAGAGAGTTTAACACATTTACGAAATTTCATCATGAAAAGCCGTTGGAAATTCAAGGGTTCTGGAGACAAGATGGGTAAATTTTAGGAATATACAGGTTAAATGAACAGTAATAAATATTCCTGTACACTGCTTAGAGAATATCTTATGGTTTGCTAGAAGTATATACACCCTACTGCCGTGCACCAAAAGAAGCAGCTTTTCTTGAATATATAAATGAAAAATAGGTCAAAAAATTATTGGTGAACAATTCTAGACAAGCAATAGCAGAAACTAACCACAAGGACTTAAAGGCATGTAAGCTTTGAAATTGTGTCAATAGGGCGCAAAATACCTCCTCCAAACCAGCCACCACCACTCTCATGCAGTAACTGGTAAAAAGAAAAGTGAAGAGAAAGAAAGATAGCGGGAGAGAGATATTTACTAGCTTCAATAATCATTGCATAATAACTTTTAAGACATACTCCAGCTGTCCCATAAATATTGCAACATACCTTTTGCTCAAATTTTAAGAAATTTTTTATTCTTATATGATTTCCTAATTGATTCCTATAAAATGTGTGGCTCAGACTACTCCAAGAATATGAACCACAAAAGTTTTAGTTGGTGGAGGGACCCACTATATATTCAAGTGATAAAAGTGACATGACTATGGGTAAATTAATCATTTAACTTCATAAAAGATGCCCAATAAAGAATTGTTGCAATTTTTGTAGAACTTTCTTAAAAGGAATGTGTTGCAATATTTGTGGGACGGAATACTAAAGGAGTATTGGGTTCCTGGTTTATTCCTTGAAGGACCAATCCTCAACCTTAAGGCTAACAGTCTCTTAAATGTAATAAGTGGACTCTTATGGTAAGAAACTTTCCTTATTTTTTGCAAACAATATGCATTCATTTAAGTATGACAATCATTGAGAAAACACTGAAGGAGAGAAACAAGTGATGGTTTACCTTTTTAAGTAAATACGCAATAATCGCAGTTTGAGTTCACGTTCAACATCAGAGTCGGTATCCTTGAATTCCATGTCTGCCAGTAATTGCTCAGCATCATTATCATACTCAATGTCAAATTCCTGCCTCTTAGGATTGTAGCCGCTAAACTCCGTCAAAGAAGGTCCCTCATCCCCTGGAATCCTAAGCTTTTTCTCTTCAACACTCCTGTCTGCTTGAGAATCTGACATTTACAGAAAATACACAAGCATTTGTCTTTAGAACTGATAAATACGATTTTACAAATATAAAAAAGAGAATTTATGGCCTGTATACAGCGAAGGAAAATGACAATGCAAATTCAGTATGTGAAAACCAAAACAAAGTCAAAACATAATATAAAAACAGAAATTGACACTATATCATGGTGGTAAGGTATAAACCCTCATGCCAGGTGTGTAAAATTTTAAAGTCCTCAAGACTCCCACTAGGGACTGGAGGCAACCTTGCAGAGGATCCTCTGTCCAATGCTCTATGACCTATAACCCCCTCACAGGCCTTAGAACCCTTTTCAGGCTTTAGCCATGCTAGCTGGACTAGGGAATGGTGTAATCCCCTCGAGACTTAGCGTCGTGACCATAAGCACATCTGATCTTCCACTCAGATATCCGTACCAGGTGGTGAGCACCTGAACTTCTCCCACACTGACCACATATATTTAAGGGGATTGTCACTTCAATTGTCATGATGAATAATTATTTAATAGAAGTTTGTTGTTCTCTGAGTTTTAGATGCAACTCCATCAATATTCTTTTGAGTGCAAGTGGTGTCAAGATCCCAAAATCTGTCTCCTTCAAATTAAAGAAGAATTAACATTAAGACTAGCGAGCTCTAGTTTAACTCAGCGACACTTGACCTAATTTCTCCACTCTCTCTTTCTCAGAATTTATTTACTTTGCTCCCTCAACCTTAGACTCTCCAAGAGGACTATTATGAAGCAACGCGTCCCTTGTGTTTTTTTCTAATTCACATCCTTACATCACAGTGCATTATTATTGAGCAGCTTTCAAGGCAATGCATCTCACAAAAAAAAGGGTTATATACTTATATCCAGTTAGCTGCCAATGCAAATAGATGGCAACCAGAAAATGAGTGTGTATAGTTGCTTACATTCAGATTACAGATGAACAAGTAAGCAGCCTCTACCTTCGACTTTAGTGCCATCATGACCATCCTTACTCTGGACTATGCTAGATGCCCTTTTAATCCCCCCTGTGGATGTGTTACCACTGCTGGAACCTGCACCAGTGCCTACCTCTGATGTAGAAGAGAATATATTAATGCATGCTATTTCAAATACACACACATACACAGAGAGAGATAGAGACCAATAAAACAAGCATGAGTTCACGATACCGACTCACAGAGACACATACCAGAAATTAATCCAGCTAAGGATCGACTTGGACCATCTCTTCTTTGATCTTCGACCCTGACCAAGGATTTTGAAGGAGTGAGGTGAAAAGGATAAATAGCTATAATAGAAAAACAAATACGATGGAGAAGTCGGCTATACTTTATTTTTGCAGAGAACAGAGACTCTTCTTTCACTGTATGTTCCCCAAGCATCGGAAATCCTGCAGCAATTCAGTAAGTATGAGAATTCACGACAATAAATAGAAACAAGTATGTAAACTTACACAGATCTTTCCACTTCAGGAAATGAAAATGAGGACTGTAGGGTCTATTTAAAGAAGAATGAAAGGCTCAAGAATTGCTTTGCTGACAGTTACATATTTTTTATTTGATCAGAAGAATTTCCTCCTGATCATTGGCACAGTTGTCAAACAAATGATCTCTACAAAACAGACCCTATACGTTTTTAGGTTCTAATCTGGAAAAAACCTGAGCATTATCTGTTAATGTGTAAAAGCCTATTGTCAATGAATGATTTATTTGACGGCTGTAAAGACTGCACCTAGGCTGGTGGAATCGGTCGTCTACCACCTCGATTTGGTTGGGTGTCTATGCGGAATCCGTAATTCCGTACATACCACCTTGAATCCTAATTTTTATTCATTAATTTATATAATACATCACATTTTAATCAATAACTCTGAAATAGATAGACCACTTAGTTTTTCTTAACTGCTAAATTCTTAAGTGCTAAATGAACTTTACCAAAAATAATAGAGTTGAAATTAAAGTCAAAAGAATTGTCTAGGAAATGACTACGAATATGAATTTAAAACAATGAATAATAGTGATATTTAATGAAGGCTTTGAAGCCCTACAATGCTTGAAATGAATTTGTTAGGTCTTTTAAGATATTTAATTTTTTTGGGTAATTTTTCATGAAAAATTTAGAACATTTACATCAAACATATGGTTTATGTATTATAAACAAATATACGATAAATAATAAGAAAACATGACCTAGGTGCTAGGTGCCATCTCCGCCACCTAGGTCCGCCTACCGATTTTTAAACATTGCGGGTCTTTATGCAGAGTTGTTCTCCATTTGAAAGAAGTTGCCAAAATACTTTTTAGAATAATTATCCAATTTCAACATCATTGAAATGAGTATTGATGTGATGGAAATGTTTCGGACTATGTCGCCAGATAGAGTTCTAAATTTGAAAGTAAAAGCATGCCACCATAGATATAAGGTTAGAAAAAAGACATAGTATAATTGTAGCTTCATCTTCCTGTGGCTAGAAGATAATGGCACTGTAAAGGATGATATTATTAATTAATTACTTACCAAAGGCATCATAGGCAGACTATTTAAATTTAGGTTGGGAAGTTCAAATACTGACACAAATTTAATTTAAATAACTAACAAGCTAACCTTTCTTGACTTCACCAAGTCCTCTGGCCATAGCAAGGAGTTCCTCTCTGTTCTTTCCCATTACATGAGACATGTCCTACAAGCATATAGCATATTAGCAATTTATTCTAACAGATTCATATCTATTAAAAGAAAAGTAATACATTATAACGTCATACCGGAAGAGGGAAGCACAGCGAATTCATATATATAGTGTTGTAGTGGTCGACACAAAGAGATCTACTTTTTGTTCCAACATGCTCGGCAACTTCATTCCAGTTCCCCAACCCATACATTTCAATACCCTGCATGAAGGATGTACAAGTTTTTAGGTCAATATTCCAAGTCCAAGTTCAAGTTCAATTTCAATTTCCATTTTATTTTATTTTTGTCTTAACCAGGCTAGAACCCTTAAAAGTTAGAATTAGGAATGAACACTTGTAGCCACCAAGGAAAAAGGAGAGCAAGTATCTTCCAAAATCATAACAATAAGCATATAAACAAGGACACCATCAGGAACCACCATTAGATAACTTGCACAAAATCTAAGTAGGAAATATTACTGTTTATAGGAATACCTCTAGTAGTAATATTTCTTCATCTGCATTCCAGTCAGGACATATGAGAGGGAATGACAAATTATCCTGTAGGAAAAAAAATAAAAGAAGCCTTGAAGAATATCTCAACAATATATAATAAAAGTGATACTCAATAGTAATTTACTTCACAATAATACTGGGAGACAGAACCAGTATAAAAGCTACTAAAAGAAATTGTGAAGCTCAACAGAATGAAGATCACATACATGACGAAGTAAAGATATAACCATTTACTCTTTATAGGGAGTCAAAGTAACTGCCGCATTAATGCCATAAGCATGAGTGAAACTCAAGGTGCAATCAATAAAGACAATTCTAACCAGTAGCCAACAGGGGTAACACAAATGGATGTTGTTCATTGTGCTATATACAGGGCTTTATAATTAACTTAGTACATGACACGGCATCAAACTAGGGGAGAAATAGAGTCACCCAAACGGGTAACTCTTTTTTTTGTATAAAAAGTAGTTTGAACTACAGAGGAGCCTAACCAGGAGAAAAGTATATCATTATGCGAATGGTTTTACTCTTCTTTTGAAACTTCAACCCTTTTATTTTGATTTTTCCTTGTAGGATTCATCAAGAAAACTATACTACCAGATTTTGACCAGCATAAAAAAGAATTAAATCTCATGTGACTGAATTCTTACTGGGCTCCTTCCTTCTTTCATACTCGAGTGGTGCTAACTAATTTTAATGAATGCACTCATTCTAATTTTATGGTCTCCCATCTTGCCGCTAATCCCTCTAAACTTCCTACCTTTATCACTAGGCATGACTAAAGAAGAGAGAAAGGTAGATGCAGAATACCAATATTCAAAGCTAATCATGAATACTTTAATTTGGTAAGTAAACTTGTTTCATCACTAATCAAAATTAACGGTGAATTGTAAGGAATTCAACAATCAAGAAAAAGAAAAACCATGTGAACAAAACAAAAAGACAAAACAAATAGAATCATGGATGTGATATAAGTTTATTTTCCTCAAAAATGTAATCTTAGTGTCCATACCCTACATCAAAGGACCACAAATTCAGGTGCTTCGGATAATAAAATCTAAAGACTAACCAATAGAACTCACTGTATAAGGAAAGAGGTTACTTTGAGCACCTCTATAGCTAAAAGATCTGAATTGAAATACTTTTATTACAGAAACCACTAAAGATAAGGTGTACAGCTAAATAGGTCATGTAATAAATCAGAAAGCATGTTAATTAAGGCCACTAACCATAACCCTATATGGATGATTGCTTTTGTGAGGATAAACCTCAGCTCCCACTGAAAAGCACTCCACACAAAGATCAAAATCAGAACAAACCGCACATTTAATGCGAATCTTTCCTGAGATATCTTTGTAGCAATAGTTACAGTGGTATAATGCCTTTTTCCCTTCATTTGTCCCTTGACCTTCCAAAATGGGGAAAAATGATGTTATTGCAGAAGATGGTAGGGATAAAAAAACAATACATAACTTCATTTAGTGACGAGTACAGTACATGGAACTTTTGATTTATTAGGTAATTCTATAATAAAAAGAGGGCATTAGTCATCAGAGAGAAAAAAATATACTATTTGAAGACAAAAGAAATAAATAAGCAACGTGGATTCCAGAACTTTTCTGTGACATATCAGTTAAACAATAGATTATTCCTTTTTGGCCTTCATAATGGAGTAATAAAGAAGAAAAACAAAGAAATCTCCAACGCATACCTGTCACCCCAATTCAAAACAATATACATTATTGAACCAGGAAGAGGAAATAAATATTATTTTCTTCCAAATTCCGTTGACATCATACCTGCAGTCACAGACTCTAAATTCTCCACATTTGAAGCAGTCCGCTTTCTCTTCGATCGACTGGACATTTTATGGCAAAACAGAGAGCAGAGGACGAGCAGAATTAGGGTAAAATAAACAGCTACTCGACGTATAAAAACAAGCAAAACCTCAAATGGGACAAAAGGGATATATTATAACACATCACACATGAAATAAAATACATTTAAGAGGATATTAGAGTAACCATGCTAGTGACAACTTGCAATAAAATATTATTATTTGTGTTCAAAATTAATTTGTTCCCTTTAACATTCGTGCACTATAAGAATTTTTTTGAAAAGGTATAAAAGTTTTGTCAAAATTTCAAAATTACCTTTCCTTGTTGAATATGACCCGGTTGGTAATGTTCAAAACAAAGGACAAATTGGTAATTTTCACAAAAGTAAAAAATCTAGGTTGACATAGTGCTGGAAAGAAAAGATGGAGAACTAATTTGGGACCGAGGGGAGCAATAATGTTAAATCGAAAAGTAAAAACAAAACAGAAAATGGAGACCTACTGATTTAGGTTCCAAGTAAATAAGTTAAACCAAAAAAATTACCGATTCTACGTAAATGATCTTAAGGAAGTGAGGAACACAGTTGGAAACTGGAAACTACAAATACATTTTGCAAATTACCAGCCAATAAAAATTAAAAATAATGATGCTAGAAAATGAAAGTTAAACAGAAGGCTATAAAGTCATCAATACAAACCACAAGCATTAGGAAAGAGCATTTGAGAGTAAGAAGCAAACAAAATAAAACATGGACAATTATACACGTGGGCAACAATGCACGTCTTTAATAACAAGTTCACAAGTAAATGAGTAACACAAAGCCAACTCATAAAACAGAATGTTAAAGTATATTAGCAACTGCAAAATCTTCTAAAAAGAGCGCACAGGCACTCTGATTTCTTTAGCTAGAATTCCAGAGCTTTACTAAACACCAGGCATAGTATAGATAATCAAGACAATCTATCAAAACGACATACTCTCATGTAAATTAACAGTCACTTGCATCCGAGCTTCTGCTATGACAAAATCACAGCTAGAAATGTAAAATTAAATCCCATTTCTGTAACAAAATTCAAAAACAAAATAACAGAGCTAGGAGTTAAACATACAAATAACTTTGACCCTCAGCTCTATACTTATCAAACGCTACCTTAATTTAGCTAATTAGATTATACTCAAAATTCAAAACTTGTGTAGCTAAAAAGCCAGATAATTGATAACAAAAACATCAGAAAAGGTAAATACATATTTACATAACCGAAACGATACAGATAAATATACACAAACCTTTGGATGGGATCATCATCGGCAACGTTGGGAATTGCACGAGAGCGACCCATTTTGATCCGAATTGTAGCTGGTTAGGGCTCAATTCCGCAAAGACAAACCGATTGAAATCGGTGAAGCTTAGAACACGAAACCCTAGAATTTCCTAATTCATGAATCTGTTTGTCAACTTTTTGAGTAGGAGGTGGCCTTAGCAAGTAGCAACACAGAACTACGAATTCAGAATTTTCAGTAATTATATTTTTCTTATTTTAATATTTTATTTTGCGAAGGGAATTAAATATTAACAAATAAAATTATGTACGTCCAGATTCATATTATGGATGTCTACATACATGTAATTCTTATGTCCATTAAGTTTTGAAACTCATTACTTTTGAGTTTTGTAACTTTAGTATTGATGTTCTTATTTTTATAAATAAGACTATTTTAAAGTGATTAAGTGATATACAAAATATTATAAGAATACTCTCTTTTCTCTAATCATCTTTGTTCTTGATTTTAGTAATTTTTTATAATACGTTATCAGCACGAATTGCTCCTCACCTTCGTCTTGAAGATAATCATTTTTGATTTGAAATAGAAGAAGATATAACTCTCTCTATATATAATATATATTCTGTTGTGTCATTACAACCAAATAAAAAAGAGGTGATAAAGAATTACAGTGTCTTGCATATATAAGGAATTATAGTGTCTTGTGTGTATGTATATATATATATGGGCAATGATCCATAGCATCATCTATTTGCTATAGATCAAAAATTGGCAAATACGTCGACAATCGTACGTTTTGATTAAAAAAACTAAACTCGTCGTCCGCTAGTTATTCTAGCGAACACAACTATTGCAAAAATTTTGGTCGATTATGCCCCTTTAAATTGCAAAAATCGTAGGAAATTGCAGATGGATCCGCTAGTCCTTCAAGCGGACTGAATATTTTTTGCAATTTCCTATCAATAATTTCAGTCTCAACGAATTTCCTCTCAACAATTTACCTAATTTCTACGATTAGTTGCTGCGATTAATGCAATCTCTACGAATTGGAATTGGAATTGGAACCTAGCTCGAATTGGGATCGACAACTTTTTGTGAAAAGGAATTGGGGCAAAATTACTCTGGTAATCGATCAGGCTGTTGAATTTTGTTTCTATCGATAATTTTTTGCTTTTTAGACTACATATTTTGAGTTATGTAATCTGCAACTTTTACCTTCGAAAATTATACTCTTCAGCAGCATCACTTTTGGTTGGTGTTTCACCTCTTTATGAGTCTCATTTTCATGGAGTGGCTATTGTGAACAAAATGATATCCATTCACCACATTTTTGGCACCAACTCAGCATGATTTTGTAGCACACATTTTTGAAGGATTATTACCTTCATTAGCTTAATGCAATAAAAGTGAATTCTCTCCACTTTCTTGCAATAGTAAATATGAATGTTGTGTTCAACAGTAGTATCGTGTGTTCATTCATGTGTTCAGCAGTAGTAAATATATATGTTGTTGTGTTCAACAATTCATGTATTCAGCAATAGTAATGTTGTGTTCAACAATACTAATGTTGTGTTCAAATATGTATTCATTCATGTGTTCAATGTTGTGTTAAAAAATGTGTTTATTCATATGTTCAGCAGGGCAGCAGAATGTTGTGTTGCAGTTGGTTTAGTTGGCATAATGTTGTGTGAGTGCTATCTTTGAAACCCAAATATAATAATTTAGTTATGATTTAGAGATCTTTTAGTATTGAGACGGAGTAATGTCCAAAAGGGGGAAACAAACTCATTCCTGCCTGTATTGAGACGGAGGACATGTCGAAAAGGGGGAAACAAACTCATTCCTGCCTTGTAACATTCATTCCTTGTGTTATTTGGAAAATATTGAATGTGTGATTTGGAAAAGGGGACTGTCATACATCCGCTAGAATATCTAGCAGACAAATTTGATTGATATAGTAACATATACTTATTATTTTTTAAGTACAAAATGTTCCAAATAATGTAGGATGGATGGAGAATCAATTAGTGAGCAATTGTTAAAAACATTACTATGTATGTTCACTCCTTATTTTCGAGATGTGTTTATTATGTTTGGTGTGTTGGCAGAGTATTGATTTGCCCCTCTAATGTGAAAGATCTTCTCTTTTTAGGACATTTTGTGGGGTTATGATTAACATATTTACATGGGGATTGGTGGGTTGTGCTCAAGCCACAGTGCCTTTTCTCCTTGAATTGGTTTGTTTTCTTCTGGGGGTAGGGCAAAAAGCATTGATATGTATAATCTTCAACTCAAAGCCGTCCCACATGATATTATGAGCTTAAAGATTGTTAATATGATTTTCTTGACTCTCTTGCAGGTACTTGCTTAAGATTATTGGAATTCGAGAGAATGCCCGACTACAAGGAGGCATGTTTTGGGCTGCTGGGTTATGGGAAGTGGAGAGAATGTCCTCTAATATACTTCACTTAGTTTTTTGATCAGTTGGGAAAAACAGATGTTTAATATTTTACAAAATTTTCTAAGCATTTTCTGTTTCGACTCACATGTTTAATATGTCTAGGGTGCTTGTAAAGGCTTTGAATGGTTGTAATTTACAACACCCTGAAATTCCTAGGATTGTTGTACCATATAACTAATTTAGTTGTACCATACAACTAATTCAAACCCATTCCATGGATGAACTTTGACCGCCATGGATTGTATGAAACATTTAGTGTAGACTAGTATATTTATTGGATTGTCAATTTGCGCTATTCCATTTACTTGCAACATATAAATAAAGAAGTATTTCTCTTTATTGAGCATCATTGCATGGTGGTTGATTATAATATGTTTTTGAGTTTAGTTATTCAGCTTCCATTTAATCAAGGAAATAGAATTCAGAATCAGTATGACAAGATTAGAGTGACTGTAAATTATGATTTCTATCTTTTCACTGAATCGTACTAGATAACGAGCCAAGGAATCCCTCTTTTTTTTGCCATTGAACTCCCAATCAAATTTTACGATGGCCTCCTAGAAAGGCTGAGAATTTGATCTAATTTCATCAGGGTATAGTACTTTTAGTTTTTTTACCATATAAATGAAAAATTAAAATTAAAAACTTAAACCGTGTGCAAACATTCCTTATGTGATTTGGAAGTCACCGAAGCATTGGAAACCATGAAAGCTGCGATTATTTGGAAGTCAGGGTTGATGATTGATTTCCATGTGTACTTTTCCTTGTGTGATTTGGAAGGGAACATACTTTAAACTTTTAAAAGTCCTTACTGCAACATACTTGTGATTTGGAAGGCATCCATGAAAGCTTGTATTATATTATTGGTTCCAAATTTACAATATACAATTTTGAAAAGTTTAAGGCATATGAATTACAAAATACACATTAGTAGCAGCATCAGGATTAACATTCAAGTTTCTAGCAGCAACATTATTCATTAACATTCAAGTTTCCAGCAAACAGCAACATTAGCATTTAAGTATCCAAGTCCAGGGATGAGGATTCATCAGCAGTTGGTTTTTGCAGTAAATGGTATACAAGATCAGCTGCAGTGTACCTAATCCACATCCAAAACCATTTGGGACCTGCAAGTAGCATATTTTTATTAAGAATATACATCACATAAAAAGGCAAAAAATGATTAAATGATTAAATATTGAAAAATAATAAAAGCTAACCTCTGTTTTCGTGTTGTGTAAGTTGTAACCTAAAGCAGGAAAGACTCACTGGAGGTACCCTGGGTATAATGACTAACTTGACCGATTCCAAGCTTAGTTCATTGTCATATTTTCCCAAACCCAAAGACTTCATTCTAGCATATTTAATGTAATTGACAGAGTACAATCATTCATAGCAATTTCATAATACAAAGTGAATATCATGAGCTGAAATTGATGGTCAATCTTGCAAGACAGTAAACAAGATAATTCTTAGAATCTCAAATAAGAGACAGATTATTACTCCTACAGGTCCAAAATAGCATAAGAAAAGCACTCGAGTAAAATTAGTAAATGTAAGGCAGGTAGTATGTCAATTCGCTAATGGCTGTTATTGTCAAGTATAAGGAAAGACAGTATACATTCAATAGAGTTCATCTCTTTGCAAAAAATTGCAACTTTTTGTATGAACCACACACTCATTAACCTATTTACAGATAATACACATCAAACATGTATATGTCCTAAAAAACGAAACCTAGTTCCGCCATTGACAAGTATTTGTCCTAAAAAAACGAAATAATTACATTTGCAATTTGAACTTTGAGCTCATATCCTATTTGAGACAGTCTTTTTATAGTGGCAACCAAAGAACCGACTATATAAATGATGCTTAAGTTAAAGAATGCAAAGGAGTGTATATACGAAACCAGTATACTATAAATTAACTTCAATTAATGATCATTGTGTATTTTATAAACTGAAGTTAACTTCTATATATTTAGCGGCGCGCCTAAATTAGCATAGTGCGTTTAAACTCCAAAAGTTGCGTCTGTGAGACTCTCGTGTGCGTTTTAAACTATAAACGCACTAAACGCTTCATAAGTTGGCAGACAAACACACTTATATACTAACAATGGTTGTTGTTGCGAATTACTCCTTACTACATGGATATTTTAATGCAGATTCTTGTAAAACTACCTTGCATAAAGTCTCTGTTACGATTCACGTCCGTTTGCAAATACTGGCACTCTATCATCAAAGATCCTGGCTTCATTACCAAACACTGTTCTTACCAAAAAAATTCAAGCATGTATCTCTTTTGTGCATATGTTATCAATGATATTGATGTTCTAAGTAATCAATCATGGTACTTGACCAAATATACTTGGTCAATTATAAACACCAAAAATCAGTCATGCAACTTCGAGCAAAAAAAATCAATTTTTACTTGTTCTCAGTACTATTTCAAAACAAATAAAATATTTTATAGGAGTAAACACTGAGATTCCCAACATAAATAGCAAAATCCAAACACAAAACAAGATTAATAGCACTTATACCCAATCTTTTATGTGAACCAAGCAATCATGGTACCCATTTTTTGGACAAAGACAGATGAGTTCCCAATTTACAGTTTTCAATTCTTAACCTTATAATTCGAAAACTCACCGGAAAATCCTTATAATTTGAAAACTCACCGACAAATTTTCTACACTCGAGTATTGAAGGGTTTTGCTAGTGGAATCGCCGCTTCGCCACTGCTAGAGGAATCGCCGCTGAGATTATGTAGTTGCAGAGGAATCGCGAGGAATAGCCGCTACGAATATTGCTAAGATTGTGTAGTTGCAGAGGAATCGAGAGGAATCGCCGTTGAGATTGTGTATTGTATAGTCATTCTTGCGGACTTGGTTTTTTGCTTTGTTATTCTTGCGATGATTTGGGGTTAAAGGGACATAATCGACCAAAAATTGCAATAGTTGCGTCCGCTAGAATAACTAGCGGATAACGAGTTTAACTTTGAATAAAGATGAATTTTTAATAAATATTATTTTTAAATATTATGGAGTAAATTTGATATAATATTATAGTTGTGGGTAATAATTAGAAATTTTGAAAAGTATGCAAGTTGTTATATAATATTCGATTGGTGGGGAATATTCATTTTAATGGTGAATATTAAATGACGACAAGACAATCATTAAGTGGGCCGCAATGAAATTATTGTCGGATTGAAAGCGACAAAAATATTTTTTATGAAAATAATGGCGAAAGTTTTATCATTATTTGTTGAAAACCCGGTGTTAAAAGTCTGATAATATCGTGGTTGCGTAGTAGACTTGATATTGATTATTGATACTACATTGAGAAGTCGCACAGTTTTGTTCAATTATTGCTTTATAGTAATTGTTGCGATAATATCTCACGTTATTTGATTCAATTATTGTCGATATTTTATATATTATTAAATCAATAATTGAGGACGCGAAGTTATTAATATTATTATTTGAAATATTAACGATGTAGAAGTTACTGCGAGGAGAGGTTTGGTCATTTAATTGCAGCTGCGATGGGAGAAATCCTTATTGGAAAGTTCTCTTTAAAGGAACGACTTCTGGTCCATTGGTGGACCCTGCAGCCCGGAATTATTAGCCGGATTGAGAAAAGCGACAAAATTATTTTATGAAAATAACGGTGGAAGTTTTACTGATTAAGCTGTTGAAACACCCGGTGTTAAAAAATACGATTGTAATAATGAGAAATTTGGATTTTTATTGTAAAATGATTTTATTAAATTAAATAATAATAAAATCATATTTTATGTGATATCAAGATGGTTGTTGTTCTATAACCTATTGATATTGGAATGTAAGATATTTGAGCTACGTGAAGGAATTAAAGTGTTTGAATTTCTAAGGCGAAAATAAAAGTTTTAGAAATTTTCCGAAAACACTATTCATCGTTATTTGTTAGGAAATTATTTTTGAATTTCGAGAAATACGTGATGATAGAATATTAAGGTAAGGCAGTTATGTAATAATAATCTAGTTATGGAAAACGTAATGTTTCCCTTGCGGACTTAAATTAAGAATGTAAGGAAAGTGAAGAATTAATGCGTTAAGAGATAATCGTATGATATGTGAGTATTGTACGAGGAAAGAAAAAGAGTATAATACGGGGTATTATACGAGTTTGTATGAAGGAAGAAATATCGTATATTATGAAGTAGTATACGAAGTATAATACGATGATGATACATAAACTATAAGTATATGTATTAAATAATGAAAATGGACTTGGAAGATTGATTATAATTGGTACAAGCCCAAATGAATTAAGGGTTAAAGCCTGAGCTAGATTCCATGAGTTATTCAACCCGTGGGCAAACCCATAGTAATATGATTAATGTGAGTGGTGATCAAGATAAGTGATAACCAAGATAAGTGGTGATCAAGTAAATAAAGTAATGGCCAAGTTAGGTGAGTAATGACCAAGCAAAGGATAGGATTTGTGTTGATCAAGTTATGAATAGTAAGGAGGTGATTTAGTGTATTGACTAAATTGCCCTAAACCTTGCAAGTTCTATAAATAGTGAAGGGTGGCAAGTCATTTGCTAGTTGTTCAAATAATCTAAACACTTTCTCTCAAAGTGCTTAATTGTTAGGGTGAGTAAGTTGTAATAAGCTACTTATATACGAAGAAGAAAGAAGCTATTTATCAAGAACTTCTAAAGTAAGATCCTCTTCTCCAATTATTTTCTATCTCTAACATGATAGGTTGATAAGAAAAGTTTGGATTAATGAACATGAATGATAAAAAGTAAGAAGTATGTGTAAGTAATGAACTTAAGCCATATAAGTTGGTAATAAGTCATTTAAGCTAACATAAGTTATAAACTTATGTGAAGGAATTATGAACTTATAATGAGTTTTGCAATATAAGGAATATGGAAGTAAATGAACTTTTATGATCATATGTATCAAGTATACATAAGTAAAGCTATATGATGAGAACATATATGTATGATGATTAAGAAACTTTAATTGTCATAAGTTATGAATGATAAAATTATAAGTAGTTTATAAATTTATCGAGTTATAAGCTTATGAAGAAATAAGTGAAAGTCGACCATGAGTATAAGTTGTAAGAATAAGTAGGTTAATATGTTTACATGATGAATGAAATTCATTTATAATGTTGAACAAGTCATAAGAATGAAGATTTGCCGGAAATCACACGATTAGAGGATAATCGTCGAATTCGTAAAATTCTCGGAATGGTAGTCAAATTTTGAGTTTGAGCGGAAATGTTATTTTCAATGGAGACAAGTCGTGTTAAATCATTTAAGAGTTGCGGACTCAAAATGGCGAATTAGAACTTAGAAACGAAGAAAGCAATGACTGAACGTTCACGAGCGTTTATCGTTTACGTTAAAAAATGAACCAATAGGTGAATTTTTAGCAAACGAAGTCAAATAGATGAAATTCTTGCATGAGCAGCGTAGATTACGTAATTTGTGAACCATAGGCTTTTGAGCAGGCCAATTCGGACTTATAACGAAAAGAGTTATGCGTCCGGAAGTTCACAAAAATTCAAAGATCGAAAATTTTTTACGGTGCACGGTAGCGCCAACCCTAGACCAATTAGTCCACGCGGCCGCCATGAGCAGTCTATATGTCACTTTGGAAATTAGCACAGCATGCTGCCCAATGAACAAGGACTCATGTACATGACGCAAGTCAAGTCCGGCCATCCCATTGTTAACTTCAGGCATGATACGAGATGCGAGTATAAAATTTGGCAGCATGATACTTGATCTTTGACAAATGATAGTGAAGAATATTTGTGAATGTAAAGCAAGAAAGGGTTATTAGGTTGAGTTAAACCTACCTTAAGAAGCCTAAAATAACATTGCTAAAGCATTGTTAAACCTTAAGAGTAATGTGTAAAGAGTGGTAATAACTTTATCCATCTATGAATGCAACTAGAATGATGAAATCAGAATGAATAGTAATCAAGTCTAATATACAAATTAGATAGAGATGAAGGGTAAGATATAGTCGGATACATACTTGATTATGTGTGACCTAATGTAAGGCATTATGTGATCATGTATATTAGAGACTTGAAAGACTTGAGCGTAAAGTAAATTACATCGTAACAGGACGCTTAAAGCAAGTATTCTAACTCTTGTCTCGATTCAATCGAACAAGTTTTTGAAGTTCATGTATCTTTACGCATGAATTGAAGTATAATGAAGTTAAAGCCGGTTCCTTTGGCTAGTCTTAACATATTGAGTGGATTGTTGATAATCTATTCATACATTATCAAATCTTTATTATCTTTTGTCGATTACTTGATATGGTTTTCAAAAGAAAGTGAAATGTTAAACAAATGTTTTGTCGGTAAAGCAGCGAGCACGTGAGGTTGCTAAATGATTAAGCGTACATACGTTTAATGGATGTAGTGTTGATCAACATAGAGTCTGATAGGTGATCACCTAGAAGTGCTCGTAAGTAATCTGAAGACTTTACGGACTTAGTTAAAGGGTTGTCCTTTTAAAGAAAGAATGAATACTCGAGGTCTTTGGTAGGAGTGAATATTTTCTTGAATAATATTCATTGTGAAACATTTTGAAAGAAAGATGAAGTGCTATTTTGAATTATTAATAGTACTTCATAACTATTATTCGATTATCAAAGTTATCGATTCATATGTATCAAGCATGGTGTTATTGAAATTGTTATACTTCTTTGAGCTAGTTATGCTCACTCTTGCTTGAACCGTATGAATGCAGCCTAAAACCGAATGTCCCGAAGGATCAAATAAGGATAAAGGAAAAGCTAAGGCAGATTATTAAGCTGTCTTGTAATGGTATAGGTCTATTATTGTAATGTAATGAATATTATAACAAAGAACCTTTGTAATGGGTATAGAACACAGGAAATGTAAATATTACCTTTAATATATAGGCGTTATGTTAGATTCTTTGAGACTATTTAATTGAATGAATGTATGAATGTTTGTATAATATAGCACCATACAGCCGGGTTGGAAGATACTCGGTTTGGGGTGCTTTCTGAAGTTGAGTATCGAGCCTAGGTTATGAAACTTAAGGGGATTAGAACCTTAAGTCATAACCTTAATAAAAGTAAAAGATGAAAGATAACCTTATAAAAAAATGCATTATATTATGTTATGTGTTTTTATTATTTTCTTGGCGATGTACTTAATCAAACTATATTATTTTATTGTAGATGTCGGGGATAAAATGATATGTATAGAAATATACATGTAGTGGCGAAGATTGATTAATCGGGTAGAATCTTACCCGATCCGTAGCGATTGAGCGAGAGGTGGTAGTAATAGAAGTGCGGAGACTCGGGCGATTTAAACTATATGTCTATTTTCGATGGCATGCTAGAGGAGGAGGTGGGCGTGATGTCCCTTTGACGAGTTCCACCTACGGAAGAATTGACTACTAAAAAGAGTCGATGAAGGCCTATTTATGTCGATTATTGGATAGGAATGTCCATTCTTTGCCAAGAGGTGAAGGAGTTGGAAGAGGAACTCCAAGTTATAAAAGTGAGGACAAGACTAGCTTATGGAGGGTATGTGGGAAGAAGAGCCGCGATGATAGAATTCTAGTTAAGGACAAGGTCAGGAAAGCTGAAATGTGAAGTCTTTGAGCTCGGCGGGGCTAAAGACTAAGCAATGAGTTGGAGAGGATGTCTATATACATAGGAGTTCTCACGTGGACTTCCGACAACAAGTATTTGGTTATCCGATTGGGCGAGGAAGACTCGACATACCATTAATCGAGATGTCATAATAGGTTTGGCTAAGAAAGATTTCAAGAATGCCATTCGGCGAGATGTAATCTATGATAGCTAGAGTGTGCGCCCCAAAATAGGTATACATCACCCATTACGGGTTGTCGATACATGAGTGCGAAAGCAACTCTGACTTTATTATTACTGATGATGTAAAGCTGTGAGTTTAAATACAAATATTATCTTAGACAATATCTATACTCAAATAAATCCTCATCACATTTATTGATACATTATTTTACAAAAATGGTGAGGACTACTAAACAAACTCTCTCTAGAACCTTCATTCATTACCCAGGCTCGTACTAAGCATATATTCTAGCCTCACGAGAGAAAATGGAACAAAAAGGAAAGGGTGAGCTCATTAGCTCGATAAAGAATATTATGACTAAGATAATATCTGACAAATTATCGTTAGTCTTGACGAGGGAAAAATCTAA